>JAFLJL010013750.1:0-28950 GCA_018398815.1 Conus ventricosus | reverse complement strand
GGAGTGTCAACGGCCTTTCACGCTCACTGTGTCTGAGTGTCCACCCACAATGACTTTCGCTCATGATGTCTGAGTGTCCACCCACAAGACTTTCAGTCATGGTTTGTGTGTCCACCCAGACTTCGTCATGGTGTCGAGTGTCCCACAAGACTTTCAGCTCATGGTGTCTGAGTGTCCACCCACAATGACTTTCAGTTCATGGTGTCTGAGTGTCCACCCACAAGACTTTCAGCTCATGGTGTCTGAGTGTCCACCCACAAGACTTTCACTCATGGTGTCTGAGTGTCCACCCACAAGACTTTCAGCTCATGGTGTCTGAGTGTCCACCACAAGACTTTCAGCTCATGGGGATGCTGGGGTGGACACCCCCTTCCAGTATAAATTGTATCCTCACATGGAAAATTCCAGGTTAAAGGATTTCCTCTTTTCTATTCATCTGGTTGACTAGTTCACACATCTCCCTTTCTGGTGAGATCTTTAGCTTGATTATACGGGGGCTAACTAGGTGAGGTCACTCTTTTGTCTTGCCATTTTCCGTTTCTCTCACTCTTAGTTTTCTATCAACAGACACCCATGTTGACGAAGAGAGTCATTTTGGTCATTCCGAGATATGTACATACACATGCGCACACACATGGGGATGCGCACGCACGCGCGCACGGCGCGCGCGTATACACTCTCTCTCTCTCTCTCTCTCTCTCTCTCTCTCTCTCTCTCTCTCTCTCTCTCTGTGTTTTTCTCTTTCTCTTACTCATACACATGTATGCGCCACAAGAACAAGCAAATTGGAATATTTCATATAGTCTTGTATTACTTCCAAACAAATAATATGCAAAGAGTCAAGCTCACACGTGCCATGAATAAACCATGCCGCCATACATACCAGATCTCTCTCTCTCTCTCTCTCTCTCTCTCTCTCTCTCTCTCTCTCTCTCTCTCTCTCTCTCTCTCTCTCCATACACACGTGGTTGTGTGTGTGTGTGTGTGTGTGTGTGTGTGTGTGTGTGTGTGTGTGTGTGTGTGTGTGTGTGTGTGTGTGCGTGCGCGCGCACATGAACGCTCACGTGTGTGTGTGTGTGTGTGTGTGTGTGTGTGTGTGTGTTGTGTGGTGTGGGTAATATATATACAGTCGAAGCCGCTTTATAACGAAGTCGGATGCAATGAATGCCGGATATAACGAAGCTAAAAGGTTGGTCCCAGCAAAAATCCTTCTTAACAAGACATAAAATACGTCGGATGTAACGAAGTCAGCTGTAACAAATACAGCTTATAACACAATGGTTTTAGATCCCTAGCGGGTGATCACGCCGGTTATAACGAAGTAGCCGCCTATAGCGAATCATATGTTCGGCACCTTAGAGACTTCAAGCCCGCTATAACGAAGTGGTTACTTTTGTGTTCGGGAAACCATTTCTCGGAAATGGTTGATTAGTTCGCTGCGAAGTATATTGCTTTATACGGTCGCTTGCTATTCTAGAGAGACGGAGGAGTGCCCGCACAGCAAATGAAATGTAGAGCAGTCTCTATGCATTGCTCTAAATAGAAAGAACGTTCTCACACGTGTTGGACCAGATGCATAACCTAGCTTGTTTCATTTTTCTTGCACTGATTCGCACAGGTAGACTGAAAGTACACGTATTTATTTATTTAAAAAAAAATTTTTTTTTAACTGTATGTTTGTTGTAAGGTAAACGTCATCCTCTGTAACTCGTAAGCTGTAAAATGGTATTCTAATGTCCTGTAATGCGTGTGCCTGTGATTGTCGAAGCAGAGCAGTCGACCACATGGGTCAAGTTCAGCGATTGTAGACGGAGGAGGAATGCTGGAGGGACGAAGGTGGGGTGATGGGGACAGAGGGTGGTCAGGCTTTAATCTGATAGGCAACTTCACACGGGGTTTCATTTCAAAGGTTGCGCTGAAGCGAAAAATGAAGTTCTTCAAGAATTGAAAGAAAAACCCCAAAAAAAGAAGGAAAGCGAAGAAAACAAAATGGGCCGTCGAACTGCGATTCTGGCCCCACAGAGAAGTTGAAAAAGTCAGGAATGAAACCCCAGCACGAGAATCATTTTAGGTAACCCGTATTGAAAATCAATCGAAAAGTTTGACTGAACGCCTTTTTTTTTTCTCGTCCGATGGATTGCGCTGTCCAGCGGGAGGCTCCCGGGCTTTGGAGCTCCCGTTTTTTTTTATTTTTCATCTTTTAGTCTTTCACCCTTTACTTTCTTTTATCATGGGGGAAATGTAAAATTTTAATGATCAGACTGTTGGTTTAATGCTAAATTTTATTTTATTTTAACAAAATTTGGTGTTTTAAACCCCTTTCAAGGGGGTTTTTTCTTTTTTGGGCTTTTCAAGATGGTCGGCGGTTGTCTCGGCTTCTTTTAAAAGTTTTCTTTTTTTTCTTGCTCTTT
The DNA here is from genome assembly GCA_018398815.1 of Conus ventricosus. Lineage (NCBI taxonomy): Eukaryota > Metazoa > Mollusca > Gastropoda > Neogastropoda > Conidae > Conus > Conus ventricosus. Next base: position 26,539 of record JAFLJL010013750.1, on the reverse strand, counting down.
CCACATGTGACGGAACAACAATATTTAGACTCAGTTTAATTTTAAAATTTTAGTGTAGATGTAGACCCCCTTTTAGTTTTTTTTTTGCGGTTTAAAAACTTTGTGCAACCTGAACCATGTTGTCTCTGTGTGCACTGTGCCGAGTACGTTTTACGTCTTTTCCCAGAGCTATACATTCCGGGCCCCAGTTTTGAACCCTGATTTAAATTTAAACTCGAAATGTACAGTGATAAGGAATTGTTTGTTTAAAAAGAGTTAGACATAGGGGTTAAATCATGGCTTTTAAAGCCTTATCCTATGGGATCTAATGGCATGTCCGGAGGGGCTGCCTGGTTTTTGGGCCCCCGTTTTAAATATTGTTAATCTTTTACGCCTTGCATCTTTTACTCTACGAGTATCGTGAATTTTAATAATCAGCATGTTAGTGTTGGTAATTTAAGTTATTTCTTTTCTTTTCTTAGACGCCTTAGTTCCATTTTTGCAGGTTTTAAACTTTGTGCAACCGAACCACGTTTGTCTCCGGGGTGCACTGTGCGAGTACTGTTTTACGTCTATTATAGGCCCGATTTGAACCTGATTTCAATTAATTTGGGAAAAAGTACATGATAAGGAAATTTTTTGATTAAAGAGTTGAATGAGGAGTTAAAAATTTGGTTTTAAGCCTTTTTCTATAGGGACATGAACTCAATCCTGGTCCCTCCCAAAATAAAATTCCCTGCGGAGTTTGCAATTTTAGAGTAAGGAAAATAAAAGAGTTTCCTGTGACGTTTTGCAATTTATGTATCACTAAATGTTGTTAAAGAACAGCAGTTTTTGAAGCATTATGCAATAGTGATTATATCAGGGACTTGTTTTACCTGGGGGTTTTCAAACTTAGTTCAAGACTTTTTGGGATTCTATTGAAAATTGCAGCTCAGAAAGCAACCGTTTTGACCTATCTCACCAGACCGATCCCAAAAGAAAACTTGAAATTTTGTCCTAAGTTTGCATCCACCCTGATTCTAAAACTGATAAAATCCCAAATCTAAAGTGCAAACTAAACCCTAAATCTTTAAGAGAAAAGATAAACTTAAATGCATAGTGTAAATTTTCAATCTCTTAATTAAGAAAAAGGAAGAATCAGTAATTTAGTCACTGAAAAAAACATTGATGTTGTAATTGGAACAGAAATTTGGGCTAAAACGGAACACCCAGTAGTGAACTTTTAATGGAGGATTTTGATATTTATAGAAAGGACAGATTTGGGAAAAAAAGAGGTGGGGGGAGTTTTGATTGCCATTAGGAAGAATTTAGCCAGGATTTTTATATAAAGGGCAAAATAGTGAAATTTTATTTTGTGGGATTAATTTTAAGAAAAAAGACCTGTTATTGTTGGATCAGTTTACAGACCTCCAGATCAGATGAAAATGTATGTTTGTCTTTTTGCAGAGACATTTCTAACATTGTTTTGGCCAATAGGAAGGCAATATTATGGATTGGTGGAGACTTTAATTACCAGATATTGATTGGGGTGAAAATGCCATAACTTGGTAATCAATACAGTAAAAATATCAATACTCAGTTTTTGATGCCACCAAAGACCTTGGATTAGTACAGTCAGTTGAATCACCAACTCGTGGTAAGGCATTTCCTGGATTTATTTTTTACCAATTGTCCAGGCGCTTTAGGCAATCAAGGAATTAATTGCAGGCCTGGGTGATCATGACATAGTTCTTTTAGAGAGTAATTTTCAACCCTTTCGAAGAAAACCCCCGAAACGTACCATCAGACTCTGGAACCAAGCAGATTTACCAAATTGCGCAGGGATACTCATAATTTCAGTCGTCTTTTTTTGAGGTCCCATAGTGTTAAAGATAATGTCAGTGATTTTTGGAAGTGTATAAAAACTAATTTGGAATTTATTATGGATGACAACATACCTACTAAAATAACTTCAAGCAAGAACCACCAGCCATGGATTACTACTAAAACTAAACGTTTTTTTGAAAGGAAACATCGTTTCTTTAAGAAATTGAAACTACATTCTAATTCAGAAAGATTACTGGTTAGGTATAAACATATTAAGAGAAGGTGTCAGAGAAATGTAGACTTGCTCACTCCAATTATGTTAATTCGATGATTTCGGAAGGCGATCATCAAAACAAAATTATGGTCTTACATAAGGAGTAAGAGACAGGACAACATTGGATTCCAGACCTGAGAAATAACCAGAATAAACCTAATACAGGACCCTGAAGGGAAAGCAAACTTACTAAACAAGCAGTTTTGTTCAGTTTTTCTCAAATCCCAAACCTTAATAATGTTAGACTAAAGGATGATGATAAACTCCCTGAAATGCAAAACATCAAAGTAAACAAAGCAGGAGTATTTAAGTTACTGACCAATATCAATGAAAACAAAGCTACTGGTCCCGATGGCGTTCCTGGCAAGCTCTTAAAATTATGTGCCAGTGAATTGAGTGAGGTATACCAATTACTTTACCAAGCTTCACTGGACCAGGGAGTAATACCTGATGATGGCGAGATGCGAGGATTGTTCCTTATTTAAAAAGGGTGACAAAACAAAGCAGAGAATTATAGACCTGTATCTCTTACATCCATATCAGCTAAATTACTTGAACACATAATATATAGAAGCATAATGGACCATTTTGACAAATATGATTCTTAAATAACGCCCAGCATGGTTTTAGACAGCGAAGGAGTTGTGAGACTCAACTTATAACAACTCTCAATGATTTTAGTAACTGTCTTAACAACAGACAGAAAATAGATGCAATTTTATTAGATTTTTCTAAAGCCTTTGATAAGGTTGACCATGAGGGCCTGCTGCTTAAATTAGAACACATTGGCATTGGCGGTTCTTTGCTAAAATGGGCTAGATCATTCCTCGTTGGGAGAACGCAGAAAGTTGTTGTGGAAGGGTCGTCATCCCATTGTAAACCAGTCTTGTCAGGTGTACCACAGGGAACTGTTCTGGGCCCTTGTTTTTTTTAAATTTATATAAATGACATAAGTAGAAATCTCTCTCCTGGAACTACTATAAGCTTTTTGCAGATGACAGTTTAGTATATAGAACAATTAGAAGCAAGAATGATACACGCATTCTACAAGAAGATCTAAACGCTTTACAAGAGTGGGAAAGAACTTGGAAAATGGAATTTCATCCTCAAAAGTGCCAAGTGTTGCGTATATGTAACAAACGCTCACTAATTAGATCAATTATTCTATCCATAATACTTTTTCTTAAAGAAACTAATGCTGCAAAATATTTAGGCGTGATTATAGATAGTCGTCTCAAATGGAAAGAACTTACAATTTAGTATGTAAGAAAGCAAATAACATCTTAGCTTTCTTACACAGGAATATCAATGACTCCCCCCAAAAGGTTAAAGACGACTGCTACAAAACACTGGTTAGACCAGTACTGGAATATGGTTGCTCAGTTTGGGATCCTTACCATCTAAAGGACATTGAAAACCCTTTGAAAAGATTCAGAAGAGAGCAGCACGGTTCGTAACAGGGAACCACATCAGAGAAAAGGGGAATACTAGGAAGAACATGAGGAAATTAGAATGGAAACCCTTAAAGAGAGAGAAGAGCTTTTATTAAACTTAACACCTTTTTCAAAGGCAGAGCTAAAGTAATTGATATTCCAATGGAACAACTAGTATTGAATAAAAGTAGCACCAGGAGTGGCGGTCAGTGTTATACCATACCTGCATCAAATATTGACAGCCACTTACATTCTTTTATCCCAGTTCTGTACGGCTGTGGAACTCACTGCCGGGTGCCATCAAGATTGCCACAAATGCAATCTCTTTTAAAAAACAAATTGATACAACAGTTTGAGATCTGCATATTGATGTTTTTCTCTTTTTACTTCCCCAGATATTTTACTGTTAACTGGGCTTTTAACTTCTTGAACGGGCCAAGGGTTATCCTTGGGCACCTTCGGTGCGGGGAGGAGGTTAAAATCTCCAGTCGGATGGGAACGAAGGTGATGCGGGCAGTGGTGCACCCTCCAGGTGCTCCCCCTTGTATCACCCTAGCCTAGGATTCTGTGTCTTTGTGCCGTGGTGCTGTGTTCGGCTCGTGCATGTGTGCCTGTCTGTGTTATCTGTTGACTGCTTTCCATGTGAATGGGGGCGGTCTCGATGGCGTGGGGGGCGCATTGTTGCGGGCTGTATGCGGCGCGGCGGCGCGGGGGCTGGGGTCTACGTGAGGCATCCACTGTGGTAGAAGTCCTCCGGGCTAGCATAGCACTCCCATCCGAAAGAACCGTTGTGCGTGATCCATTATCACATCCTCCACGAGGTCCCCCTGTAAACTGGGCAGCTTGCGCCCCAGGCTAAACACGACGGATCTAGGGGAGGGGCCCCCGAAATAATGCCCTTTTGGGCCGAAGCCGGAGATGCAGGACCAATGCGTGCTAACAACTGCATCACGCATCTACACCACATGATGGACAACGCTACGAATTCTCGAGATGGTGCTCGCCCTCTGAAGTCCCGCCGGGGAGGGAGAGTGCCGGGCCCCGCGCCTCAACGGGGTCCACCCATAGCTACCGGAGGTCACCTCCCCACGCCTGGGACGACCAGGAGGTAAACGTGGCCTGAGGCAAAGGCCCTGAACGAGAAGCTGCATGGCGGCCAGGCAGCCCTGGAGAGGACGGCAGCGTTTGCGAGGCAGACTGGTGTATCCATCTAACGTGGTGATCGACGAAGAAGAAGAAGAACTTCTTGAATATCGAGTGCGACCCCTTGTTGCCAAATTTGCTCCAGGGCCAAAGTCTTATCGCACTATTTTATGTTATTTTTTTTACTTTTTAACATGCGCGCTGGTGACCTACTCGTTTTTGAGTGAACCAGTATTTTAGGAAGAAGAAGAAGAAGAGACATTGAACTTAATCCTGGTCCGTCCACCAAAGTAAAATATCCATGCGGAGTTTGCAATTTAAGAGTCACATGGAAACATAAAGCAGTTGCCTGTGACGTCTGCAATTCATGGTATCACACTAAATGTATGTTAATGAATTCAGCATTTTTATGAAGCATTATGCAATAGTGATATATCTTGGACTTGTTTTACCTGCAGGCTTCCAAACTTTAGCTCGAGACTTTTTGAAGATTCTATTGAAAGACTGCAGCTCAGAAAGCAACCGTTTTGACCCTATCTCACCAGACCGATCCCCAAAAGAAAACTTGAAATTTTGTCCTAAGTTTGCATCCACCCTGATTCTAAAACTGATAAAATCCCAAATCATAAAGTGCAACGGAACCCAAATCATTAAGAGAAAAAGATAAACTTAAATGCATAGTTGTAAATTTTCAATCTCTTATAAAGAAAAAGGAAGAACTCAGTAATTTAGTCACCGAAAAAAACATTGATGTTGTAATTGGAACAGAAACTTGGCTAGAAACTGGAACATCCAGCAGCGAACTTCTAATGGAGGACTTTGATATTTATAGAAAGGACAGACTTGGAAAAAGAGGTGGGGAGTTTTGATTGCCATTAGGAAGAACTTAGCCAGTGAGTTTTTATATCAAGGCAAAAATAGTGAAAGTTTATTTGTAGGATTAATTTAAGAATAAGAGACCTGTCATTGTTGGATCAGTTTACAGACCTCCAGACTCAGATGAAAATGTATGTTCGTCTATCTGCAGAGACATTTCTAATATTGTTTTGGCCAATAGGAAGGCAATATTATGGATTGGTGGAGACTTTAACTTACCAGATATTGATGGAGTGAAGATGCCATACTTGGTAATCAATACAGTAAAAATATTAATACTCAGTTTTTGATGCCACCAAAGACCTTGGATTAGTACAGTCAGTTGAATCCCAACTCGTGGTAAGGCATTCCTGGATTTATTTTTTACCAATTGTCCAGGCGCCTTAGGCAATCAGGAATTAATTGCAGCCTGGGTGATCATGATATAGTTCTCTTAGAGAGCAACTTTTCAACCCTTTCGAAGAAAACCCCCGAAACGTACCATCAGACTCTGGAACCAAGCAGATTTACCAAAATTGCGCAGGGATACTCGTGATTTCAGCCGTCTTTTTTTGAGGTCCCATAGTGTTAAAGATAATGTCAGTGACCTTTGGAAGTGTATAAAATCTAACTTGGAATTTATTATGGGTGACAACATACCTACTAAAATAACTTCAAGCAAGAACCACCAGCCATGGATTACTACAAAAACTAAACGTTTGTTGAGAAGGAAACATCGTTTCTTTAAGAATTGAAACTACATCCTAATTCAGAAAAATTACTGGTTAGGTATAAACATATTAAGAGACGGTGTCAGAGAGAATGTAGACTTGCTCACTCCAATTATGTTAATTCGATGATTTCGGAAAAGGGGATCATCAAAACAAGAAATTATGGTCTTACATAAGGAGTAAGAGACAGGACAACATTGGGATTCCAGACCTGAGAAACAACCAGAATAACCTAATACAGGACCTGAAGGGAAAGCAAACTTACTAAACAAGCAGTTTTGTTCAGTTTTTTCAAATCCCAAACCTTTAATTAACGTAGACTAAAGGATGATGATAAACTCCCTGCAATGCAAAACATCAAAGTAACAAAGCAGGAGTATTTAAGTTACTGACCAATATCAATGAAAACAAAGCTACTGGTCCCGATGGCGTTCCTGGCAAGCTCTTAAAATTATGTGCCAATGAATTGAGTGAGGTATACCAATTACTTTACCAAGCTTCACTGGACCAGGGAGTAATACCTGATGAGTGGCGAGATGCGAGCATTGTTCCCTTATTCAAAAAGGGGGACAAAACAAAGCAGAGAACTATAGACCTGTATCTCTTACATCCATATCAGCTAAACTACTTGAACACATAATATATAGTAGCATAATGGACCATCTTGACAAATATGATTTCTTAAATAATTCCCGGCATGGTTTTAGACAGCGAAGGAGTTGTGAGACTCAACTTATAACAACCCCTCAATGATTTTTAGTAACTGTTTAAATAACAGACAGCAAATAGATGCAATTTTATTAGACTTTTCTAAAGCCTTTGATAAGGTTGACCATGAGGGCCTGCTGCTTAAATTAGAAAAACATTGGCATTGACGGTTCTTTGCTAAAATGGGCTAGATCATTCCTCGTTGGGAAACGCAGAAAGTTGTTGTGGAAGGGTCGTCATCCCATTGTAAACCAGTCTTGTCAGGTGTACCACAGGAACTGTTCTGGGCCCTTGTTTTTCTTAATTTATATAAATGACATAAGTAGAAATCTCTCTTCTGGAACTACTATAAGGCTTTTTGCAGATGACAGTTTAGTATATAGAACAATCAGAAGCAAGAATGATACTCGCATTCTACAAGAAGATCTAAACGCTTTACAAGAGTGGGAAGAACTTGGAAAATGGAATTTCATCCCCCAAAGTGCCAAGTGTTGCGTATATGTAACAAACGCTCACCAATTAGATCAGATTATTCTATCCATAATACTATTCTTAAAGAAACTAATGCTGCAAAATATTTAGGCGTGATTATAGATAGTCGTCTCAAATGGAAAGAACATTACAATTTAGTATGTAAGAAAGCAAATAACATCTTAGCTTTCTTATACAGGAACATCAATGACTGCCCCCAAAAGGTTAAAGACGACTGCTACAAAAACACTGGTTAGAAACCCGTATGGAATTTTGGTTGCTCAGTTTGGGGATCCTTACCATCTAAAGGACATTGATAACCTCGAAAAGATTCAGAAGAGAGCAGCACGGTTTTGTAACAGGGAACCACATCAGAGAAAAGGGGAATACTAGGAAGAACATGAGGAAATTAGAATGGAAACCCTTAGAAGAGAAGAGCTTTTATTAAACTTAACACCTTTTCAAAGGCAGAGCTAAAGTAATTGATTTCCAATGGAACAACTAGTATTGAATAAAAGTAGCACCAGGAGTGGCGGTCGATGTTATACCATACCTGCATCAAATATTGACAGCCACTTTACATTCTTTTTATCCCAGTTCTGTACGGCTGTGGAACTCACTGCCGGGTGCCATCAAGATTGCCACAAGTGCAATCTCATTCAAGGGGACAAATTGATTCGACATTTTTTGAGACCCTGAATTTTGGGGGGGTTTTTCTTTTTTTATTTCCCCAGATATTTTTTTAAATAACCTGGGCCAAAATTTTGGGCCCAAATTGCTTTTAAACGAGTGCGCCCCCTTGTTCCCAAAAATTTCTCCGGGGGCCAACTTCAGAGTCGCACTGTTTTTTGTTTTTTTTATTTTTTTTTTTATATGCGCGTCGGTTTCCCTACCCCTTTTTTTGAGTAAACCCATATTTTGGGAAAAAAGAAGAAAAAGGGGAAACAATCCACCTTAAATGTTTTTCAAAGAGTGGGGGAAATTGAGGGATTTGTTTTTCCGTCCGTGTGGAAAAAATTTCCCCCTTTAAAATTTTTTTTATCAAGAGTGTGAAATTGAGGGATTTTTTCCCCCCCATTGGGGGAAAACAACCACCTTAATTGTTTTATCAAAATGTGAAATTAGGATTTTTTTTTTTTTCCCCCCCCACTGTGGAAACAATCCACCTTAAATTTTTTTATAAAAAGATTTGGGAAATTGGGGAAATTTTTTTTTTTTCGGCCCGGGGTGGGGAAAACCCAATCCACCTTAAATTTTTTTAAAATCTTTTAAAAATGTTTTATAAAAGATGTAAAATTTGGGAGGGATTTTTTTTTTTTCCCCCCAGTTTGGAAAAAACCCCACCTTAAATGTTTTTCAAAGAGGGGTAAAAAGGGGGAATTTTTTTCCCGTCCGTTTGGGGAAAAACAATCCACCTTAAATGTTTTATAAAAAGAGTGTAAAAATAGGGGGATTTTTTCCCGCCAGCTGTGGAAACAATCCACCTTAAATTTTTACCCAAAGAGTGTGAAATGGGGGGTTTTTTTTTTCCCTTTCCATGTGGAAAAAAATCTCCATTTTCTGTTTTTTAAACGGGAAATGGAAAATTTTGGGAGGGGGAAATCCCCTCTCTTTTTTCCCGTCCAGCCTGTAGCAAAAAATCACCCTTTTTTCTGTTTTTTCACGGGAAATGTGAAAAATTCACATATAAAGTCATCCTTTTCTGTTTTTTTTCGCAGAATGTAAAAAATTAAACATATCAGTCATTTTTTTTCTTTTTTCGCAGAAAAGTAAAATTTAACTTTATCAGTAACCCTTTTCTGTTGTTTCGCGGGAATTAAAAATTCCCAGGGAGTAAAGGGGTAGAGGGGGGAGCGTCACCCATTTTTTTTCCATCACCCCGGCCCGTTTTTGAGGGGGGGACATTTTCGTTTTTTCAGTCAATAAAAACCAGATAAACCCAACCCCAAGCCAGCCAAGCCAGCCTAGCAAACCAACCAACCGGGAAAAATTTACCAGGAACAACATTTTTAAAAAAAAAAATTCCCAAAAAGGGGAGAAAATCCCCAAAACCCATAAAAAAATGAAACATACATTTTTTATAGTTTTCCACAATCAGGGGTGAATCTGCAAAAAAATGAACCACATAACAATGGAACAAAAAAAAAAAAAAAAAACAACATTAAGATACTGTGAAGTTTCCGGAAATCTGTTTGTTACAGAAAAGGTTGTATTTGCATGCTAGCAGCACTGACCCTTGTTTTCTATTACGCCCACAGAACGGGGGAAAACCACAATTATTCAACAGGACATGGACAAAGATTTATACTCACCGATTCATTTGTCTTCATAACATGAAAACAAATTTTTCATTTATTCTAATTTACATACACAACATCATTCAATAAAGGGGTCTGACAAAAAAAAAAACATTTTCTTTCCATACCATGGATTGCATACCTTTTTAGCTTGTGGAAAAATTTAACCATTGGGGCCCACCAGTTTTAAAAAAAAAACCATGAAACCAAAGGTACAATAAATTGCCCAGCCCATTTTTGAAAAAGGGTCAAAAACAAAAAAAAAATTTTTTAAACAAAATATAAACGGGAAAAACATTATCTACCTAGGACAGGGTGTTGCCCCCACACCCTTTTTTCTGCCCCGGGAAACCTCCTGGTGTGGAACAGGAAACCTCTAAAAAGGGCAAAAATGTTTCCCTAAATCATAGCATCAAACGCACAGGATTTTCCCAAAAAAAAAAGATAATGGGGGCCTTTAAAACATACCCAACAAAAAAATAAGAAAAGGGGGAAAAAACCTCATACATGTCACTGTTTTACTCTTAAAAAAAGGTTCCCTTCCCCTTCACTCACCCCATCGTCGCAATTCGGCCGAACTTCGTAACTCTAGGCCCGATAACCCAAGAATTGGAACACAATTCACAAGGGAATTTTTTTGATACTTCTAAGATGAAAATTAAATGACCCGCTTTGTTTTTCCCGGGAGACAGCTTTTATTTTGGGAATTTCTTTCAAAAACACGTAACTACCAGGATGAGCATAACTGAATAATTTAAATTCCAGCCTCCTTTCCACATCAGGTACTGATTCATAAAAAAAATAACAACACAAGAGAAAAGAGAGAGAGAAAGAGAGAGAGAGAGAGAGAGGGGGGAGAGGGGAGAGAAGTGTAAAGATTTTTGAACGAAAAAACAACCATTTTCCCCCCTCCTAATGAAAACCCTTGTCTTTTTTAAACTCTCCTTTTAAGGGGGTTTTTTTTTCCCTTTTTCTTTCCCCCCCCCTTCCCAAGTCAACCAACAAAAAATATTCTTTAAATAACAACCATTTCCCCAAAAAACTTTTTCCCAGTAAACTTGTTTTGACATACCTAAAAAAATAATCCCCTTTGCCTTGGTGTTGGGGCTAACCGGCAAAAAACCGGTCCCCTTATCAGAAAACCCGGAAAAACCCTTTTTTGACTGTGAAAGCATTTGGGGAAAAAATCGCATCTGGCGGGGGGGCTGATTTTAATGCCCCCATTCACACCAAAACTTAATACGCAGCAGAATATAGGCCCTGAGCTTCAGTAAATGGCATTTTAATTTCACCGCTTTGTCATTCCCGTGAAAAAATATCCATTAATTTCTGGTGGGTTTGTGAAACATTCCCAAACAGAGATTATCCAAGTAGACTGTTTATATCCAAAAACCCAAAACCCACTGATTCCTACTCTCCATTGGAATTCTAAAAAAAAATTCGGGAAAACCAAGCTAATCCCTATGCACTTCCCACACCTAATCAATCTACAAACAGAAAACTCAGAATTAAATGAAATCCCTTTGCACGTACACAAACCCTTTTTCAGCTCAAAACATCAAAAAAAAAAGGGCCCACAAAAAAAACCAAACTTGCCCCTTGAAGAGCATGAAATTAAAAAATTTCCGAAGAAAATTTCCCTGCCCCTCCAATCCCCCCGCTGACAGTTATGGTCCCCAAAACTTTCCCCTATAAAAAATGGGCATGCCTTTTGCACAAAAAAAATACAAAAAAAACCCTTTGGGCGACAAAAAACCCCCTAAACATTTTCAATTGTCAAGAAAAAATTAAACCCCCAACAGTTTGACCCCCAACCTTAAAGCCCCGGGAAATTTCCGTTAGAAGCCCCAACACAAAAAAAAAAGTATCACACACATAGAAAAATCAAAATGCCAAATAGTTCATAAAAAGGGTAAATATATACAACAAAAAACAAATCGAAGCATACAGCCAAGGAAACGGGGACGCATTTAAAAAACCCAATCGGGCCCTGGGCGTACAACCCCAAAAACCCCCCCCCCCCAACCCCCCTGGGATTTTAAAAGTCCCAAAATTCTCGCGTTTTTCTGTCGCCCCCTAAACTGGAATCGCATTCAGTGGGACATCGAGTTCCCCCTTTCCCCCAAAAGAGCCAAATTTTTCCTTTGAAGCCCTAAAGTTGTCTTTTTTCAGATTTTTCCCTTTTTTAAAGTAAATCGGGAAAATGCATTTTTCCCAAAACAAGCATTCAGGGGCATTTAGGGCCCAAATTATTCCCTATACTGTCTTAAATGGGCATCTGTAAATTCCTCATTTTTTAAAAACCCGGGGTGCAAGAAAATTTTTTCTTTTTAAAAAAAAGGGTTAGGGGTTTCATACCCCTTTAAATGCCCCCAAAATTGAAAACACGTTTGGAAACCCAACTTTTTTCCCCAAAAAACCCTTAAAAAACGAAATTAAATGTTAAACAAACATCTGCAGAAATTACACGCAAATGAACTGCCTTCACCCACTTTGGGAAAGCATTAAACAACCAACCCAACCCAAAAAACCCTTTCCCCAAAAAAAAAGTGTCCCGTCAAAAAAAAAACCAAAAAAAAAACCCAAAAAATTCCCCAAAAAAATGGAGGTGGGATGCCCCGTAAAAAGCTATAATTTTCACTGCCACTTCCAGGTGGGGGAACCCCCCCTTGGAGCGGGCCCCAAACTGCGGCGTCCCTTCCCCTCCGTCGTCAGTGGTTGCTGATCAGGGGGAAGGGGCAGCAGGTGGGATAGGGGGGTTTTTGGGGGGGTTCCCTGGTTTCCCTTTGTCAGTGGGCCATGGGAAAAAATGTGCCACTTTTAGATGTGTTGGGCCCCTGCTTGGGGGTGGGGTCAGAGCGACTCTCAGGATCCATCCTTCCAAAAGGGGTCCACAACAGAGGGGGGAAAATGACAAATTTCATTTCCTTTCACCTTTACCTAGTGCCCAAAACCATCCCCGGGGCAATGGGAGAATGGCCCCCCCCTCTGCGTCCAGGCACCTGAACCACAAAAAAGATCCCTCCCCCCCAGATAACCTTGGGTCTTATTTCCCTCCTGGCCTATGTTTTCTGGGGCGGGCAAGATCCCCCGGTTTGGGGGTCTGGGGTGGGATTGCCCTGGGCTTGCCTGGGCCCTTCCCCCTGGAAGCATGGGGTGGAGTTTCTCCCCCGCTTTTTTGTAGCCACTCTCCAAACCCCTCCAAAATGTCCCTCCAACCACTGGGGTTTGGGAAGCCCGCCTTCATTTCCCCTTCTTTTCTCCTAGAAGATTCAAAGGGGACCCGGGGGTTTTCCCCCCAAAAATGAGGCCCGAAAAGGGGACATCCCCGTGGGACTGTGTGGTGTTCTTTTTTTCATCCACGTTATCTTGCCAAATGCTTTTAGGCCAGCGACGTTTTTTTCTCTTCAGGGAAAAAGTCCCGAGCAAGGTTTGGGGCAGGGTTTCGTTTTTATCGTTGCACTGGCCAATTTTCCCGCAGGGTTTTTTATGAGGTAGTACGGGCTTTGCTATCCCCTAATGGCGGCCATAATGCCTTTAATTATTGGGGCCCACTTGAAACAACCGGGGCCCCTTTTCAGAGTGAATCCGTTGTGGGATACCAAAAATGCTGGAACCGTTCTCAGGGTCTAGCATTGTAAGCCTTTCGGGGGTAATCGCCGATTCATAGACCCCCATACGCCGATTTCGAATTTAGCGTACGGGAAATCGTTTTTTTCGCGAAAAAAAAAAAATTCGCCCTCCCCGGGGCTTTTTATTCGGGACGCTGTCGCCTATTCCAAATCGGTCGGGGGTCGGGCCCCCATTTTTTGTACACTTTCCCTTGTTAAAAATACAGCAGCGAGATCATGGCGCGAAGAGTCGATTTGTTCAACGCGGGGAAAACCGTTTTTCCCGACCAAGGATGCCGCTACCAATGGAAGGGTGGGACGGCTTTATGCCGATTTTGTCATTTTCGGGGCGAAAGACGGAAATGAAAAGAGCAAGTGCCGATATGGGAATTTTTTTAGGAAACGACTTGTGCCCGGCAAGGCCCATTGCAACGTTGTGCAATTTGGGGAAACCCCGTACTCAAACAAAGGTTTCGTTTTCGCTGAAAAACCACTGCCCAAAAAGGGCATTTTTTTTTTTTTTTCCCCAAGGGGTTTTTTTTAAAAAAAAAAAAAATTTCAGTTTTCTGGGGGAGAAAATCAAAAGAAGGGGTGTCAGTTTCGCTTGAAAAATTTCGCTTTTTCCCCCGTAATTTTTTTGCACACGTGGGTCTGGGTTTGCTGTGTTTTTGTTGTTTTTTTTTTTGTTTTTTTTTGTTTGGTTTGTTTTTTTTTTTGGGGGGGGAAGGGGGGGGGTGAACAATTTTAAATTTTTCTTGGGAATTTTTAATTTTTACTTTTTTTTTTTCTGTTCTAGAGGGTTTTTCACAGTTTGTGTATTTGTACATGTTTTTTTCTGAGTGTTTCCTTGTAAATATTTTTTTTTTTTTTTTTTGGGGGGGGGGGTGTGTTTTCTTTTAAAATTTTTCCCCCGTGTGTTAACAACCCACCAAACTCCTTTGACTCTTTGGGAAATCCCCTACTGCCCCCCTTTAGCTGCCTAGGCGGCCCCTGACCCCGCCGAGAAAACCTAAATCCTTTTTTCCCAAAGCTAGGGTTGAGTTCTGGATCAGGGGTTTTGGTACAACAGCAGATGTTTGATCCCCTGTTTGGGGGGCCACTGTGTACCCTTTGGGGAAAAAAGTCTGTGAAGACTTTGAACTTTTCTGTGCCATCCACTGGCAGGCTCCCAAAAAAAACCCTGAAGTCAAATGCTATGACCTCAAGGGGTTTGGTAGCCCCGCAATGACCCAATTGGGGGGTGGGGCCCCTTTGTTCTCACCTTGGCTGTCTGGGCAGCGCTGGGAAAGCCTGCACCAATTATCCACCTCTAGAAGAAGTTGGGCCAAAACACCGCTGTCGGGGAAGGGCCCAGATTTCCCTTTTTTGGGCCCCTTTTGGGCCCCAACCCGGGTGCCATGTGGGGGAGAAAGGGCACGAAAGGCCCTTTTTGGGGGAACGGCTGTTTAAACCCGTTCCCCCTTTCCCATCCCCCCACCGCTCTGTAAAGCACCTTCTCTTTGAGATGCAGCCGGTCCCAAAAAGCCCCCAGAAGGGCTTTTTGGTCAGCATCCATGGGCCGAATTTGCTTCCCAAAGGACGAAAATGGGAATTTCCCCAAAGGGAAGAGAGAGGGTATGCTCGTCTTTTCCCCTGTGGTTCCCGTTCTCAAAACGATAAAGAAAGGGGAAATGCATAGCCCGGGGGGGGGCTCAGGAAAGAGACAGAGGGGAAAATCAGCTTTCACTTGGGTTTCCTCCAAAGGTTTTCCCCCGTGGTACGAAAGAAAAATTTTATGCACTGTTTTCCCACCCTGGGTGTCCCCCCTACCAGACCCGCACTCACCCCTTCCTCGCCAGGACCCTCCCGGCCCCGACACGGGTTTTGGGTTTGGCATCAGCATTCCCGTTTCCCCTCTCCCCGATCGTACTTCACGGTGAAGGGCCCAAAAAATGCCAAGTCAGCCCGCCCTTTTGCTCTACGCCCCCAATTTTTTCTGTCTGGATGTGACTAAGGGGGTTGTTTCAGTCTAATACAGTGTGGGTGCCCAAAAGTTTGGGCGAAAATTTTCGCACATGGCCCCTTTAAGTTTCCCGAGCTCCGCTTATGCTACTGTAGTTGAGCATATTTCTACTGATGGAGGAGAGACCGACTGGCATATGCGGGCAAACCCTGCTCTCCCCCTGGTGTTGTGGGGGGACACGCCCCCCAAACCCTCCAAAGGGAAGGGATCGTTTCCGGACAAAAAGGGCAAGTTTTTAAATTTTGGTACCCCCGTACGGGTGCAGAGGTCAAAGCTTCCTTTTTGATCCCGAAAGCCTTTTGACACTGGAAGGGGTCCATGCCCTTTACAATAGATACCAGTGGCCCCTTCCCTTCTTTTTTTTTCTCTTGTGGTTTTGTCAAGAGGGCCATTTTTGAGTGGTTTTGCTAGCGGAAAACGAAAATGTCCAAATCAAAACGGTTTTGGGGTGATGGACGGATGATTTCCCCCTACCCTTTACCTCTACATTTAAAAGGCGTGCGAAAATTCACATAACAGTCATCCTTTTCTGTTGTTTCGCAGAAGGAACATTCACATATCAGTCATCCTTTTCTGTTGTTTCGCAGAATGTGAACATTCACATATGAGACATCCTCTTCTGTTGTTTCGCAGAATGTGAACATTCACATATCAGACATCCTCTTCTGTTGTTTCGCAGAAAGTGATCATTCACATATCAGACACATTATAACTGCCATTCCATGAACTGTATTGAGTGATCTAATGTGTACTGCTAACAATAAAGAACTTCAGCGAGAAAAGTAAAGAAAAAAAAATCATGTTTTTGACAAGACCTTATTGAGACACTAATTAATTATTTTTGGTTATTGTGATTTTTTTGGTCAAGCTGTGATAAACACAAACATTGCTTTCCAGTGCGGCAGAGTGCGTGTGTTTTAAACCACTTACTTCAGTGTTTATCTCCATCCAGTGCACACTACTTCAGTGTTTATCTCCATACCAGTGCACACTACTTCAGTGTTTATCTCCATACCAGTGCACACTACTTCAGTGTTTATCTCCATACCAGTGCACACTACTTCAGTGTTTATCTCCATACCAGTGCACACTACTTCAGTGTTTATCTCCATACCAGTGCACACTACTTCAGTGTTATCTCATACCAGTGCACACTCGGTGACTAGCAGTGGGACGCTGTGAACGAAAAATGCAGAGTCCCCCTTTCTCCTCCCACCTTCACTCGTGGCGCTGATTGATTTGTTCCGACAATCTATTCTTCTGAAGTCTTCAGAATAACACAGTGATTTTTGTTCGCCTGTTTTATTTATTATCGGTTTATAAGCCTTCAAACTGTGTATATTCTGTAACGGCCACAGTCCCATTAGAAGGGGTGTGTACAAGAAATCACATTGGTTAACAAATTTAAAGACAGTATGTTAACACGTATACAGCATTCATGACGTAAAATTATGACACAACGACCGCTCTCGCCTTGAATGCCTGATGCAAAAAAAAAACAAAAAAACAACAACAAAGTTTCCTTACAGTGTGGCTGTCATCAGAAGAAATGATTAAACTTTTAAAACCGAAAAGGTTAAGGTACTAGGATTTTTGTGCGTCTTCTTTTTTTGATCGCTCTGAACTTCCCCGATCTGTAAAGCAAAATCAAGTCCTGCGGTAAAGGGCTGGCAAAAGCAACAGGTGGAGATGACCGGGCAGTTGTATTCCAACCCTGCCGTAGGCGGTCCATGGCAGGTGGTCGTTTTTTTTCCTGAACCCGAGGGCAACAGGAGGCCCGGCAGCCCCGTGGGCGATGGCACCTCTTTAGGACAGCACTCCCCACCCCCGCTGGGGGGGGGGGCTAAAAAAGGTCCCCCGAAAAATGTTGCCCTTTACTTTGGGGTCAGTTTTCCCGCGGTTGACAGACTCATCCTTTTTTGCGGTCGAAAAAGCAAAAAAAAAAAGCAAAGAAAACCCCTTTTTTGGGCCTGGACGTTGGAAATTAATGGACGAGCCAGTACGTCGGCCCGGAGAGAAAAAAAACCCGCTTGTCGCAAATAACCCCAGCGATACCGATAGACTTGTGACTCAGCGAACCCGACTTGCTGATGAAGGCCCCCTAGAGAAGGGGAGGTGGATACCTTTTTTTTTGGAAAGGGAAAAGCCAAAACCCCGAAGACAGGACCCATGGCTTTTGGATTCGCCATAGGACAGCCCTGCTCAAAAGCATACCGTGTCCCGGTTGGCATAAATAAAACGCTTCATAAAAATGGCCCCCCTCAGCAAGTCAAGACACCCCCAAATCTCAGGTGTATGCACCCACGTCACGACCCCAGAGACACCAAGAGCTGTTCTACGAAAATTGACAGGCCATAGGTCAACCCTCAAAATGACAAAGTTCTTGGGGGACTTCAACGCCGAGTGGGGAAGAGACCTAGCGCGGGGAAGGCGTCTCGGCAGACAGGGAGTGGGAAAGGTAAACGACAACCCCCTGCCCCTCGAAAGTGTGTGGAACACGCCTCGCTCCCAACACTTGTTCGGGTTTGGGCGGCAAGTTAAAGACCACCTGGATGCACCGAGGTCGAAACATGGCAATGATTGATTTCATTTCCAGCCAAGCGACATAAAGGACGTGGGGCCCGCTCATGAGGGTGTTTGAAGTGGACTGACCACAGGTGGTAGGGCTGTAATGACCCCCTGACATTCCACCGCAACAAAACCCCGACAAAGACTGTCGGGTCCTACAATGTCACCAGATGAAAGACCCGCCTGCTCTCCATTTCCCAAAATACTTGAAAAAAAAGCTCCAAGGGACGGTCTGACCTGAAGAGGGAAACAGAAAAATGGTCCTGTTTTAAGGCAGGGTCGCTGGACTGCAAAAGAGGTCCTCGGGCAAAAAACCAGACCCCATGAAGATGGTTTGACGAGAACGATGAGAAGATCAAAAGAAGCCTCCTGTGAAGAACAATTTTTTGAGGGGGAAAATGCCCATCGCCGTCCCCAAAACGCGAGAGTTTCAAGACTCTCCGGGCCAAAGTGAAAGCGACCTACGTCTGTGCGGGGCCCAGTGTGGCGGAAAAAGGTGAAGTCCAAGGCTACCCCGACTCTCACAACCCCAAAAAATTTCTTTGGCCGTTGAAGAAGTTTTCGGCCCCTCACTCGGGTGCCCCGCTACGTCTCGACGGGAACCCCGATCAAGGACAAAAAGGACAAAGAAAAGGCGGCAAGAACACTTCAGCAACCTGTCACGGGCCCTCGTCAGTCGACTCGGAGCTTGAACCAGATCCTCAGCGCGTAAAGCAACTTGCAGTACCCCCCCCATTGCAGAGACCCGGGAAAGAAATCCTCAGACGAGCTCGGTAGGCATCAGGAAAGGAGGGAAATACTGCTGGATTACAGGCGGCGGCCCAACGCCCAAAAAACCCTTTCACGATGCCCTGCGGATTCGGGGAGGAGGAGAAGAGCAAGATGATTCGTGACCCCCCTGTTGTCTCCCCTAAAGAAAAAGGGAAGAAAAAAGCCGACTGGGGGAAAATACAGGGGCTTCCGCTATCTCCTTTGTGGAAAGACTTTCCCAGAGCCATCCCTCAACAGATTTATCAGTTTCGAGAAAACCCCCCCGAGGCGCAGTGCGGCTTCAGCCCCGGCAAAACCCATGTCGACATGTTTTTGTGTCAGACAGCTTCAGGAGAAGTGTATCGAAAAAAACATGCCCTATACTCTGTTTTCTTGACCTACCAAGGCCTTTGACCGGTCAACGGGAAGCTCTTGGACAGCCCGAGGCTTGGATGCCGCCAAAGTTTGTGAAATGTCAAGCTTTTCCCTGATGGCAGACCGGCCAGGTCCTCTCAGTAGAACGTGACGGAAGCCTTCGAGATCGCAATGGGTGAAGCAGGGTGTGTCTTAGCCCCGGCCCTCTTAAACGTTTCTTAAACCTGCAGCGTCCCACGCTGCCAAGCCCTGGAGAAGGGGGGGTTATTCGTTTCGTCTGGACGGTCTTTTTGACCTTCGTGCCTCACTGCAAGAAAAAGGGACATCAAAGATCTCCTTAAAGAAGCCCTTTTTGCCGATGATGCGCAGGGGGCCCCGCAGAATCCGATCTGCAAACGTGCTTGCCCGCTTCCCCGAGCTTAAAAGCTCTTGGGCCCTGACATAGTCGGCAAGATGAGGTGTTCCCCAAACCCGCCCCAAACCCCAACCCCGGCCCCCACCATGTCTTTGCGACCCCCAGCTGCAGACGTTGAAACATTTAGTATTAGGAAAGTACCATTCCTGTGATGGTACGGGAAGGGGAAATTTGATGCCCGAAAAGCAAAGCAAGCCAGGCCTGGGAAGACTCCGCAACAGAGTGCTTGTCAACACAAAATTGGGTGACACAAAAATTAGATTTTAAAAACGCAGTGGTTTGCCTTCTTCTATGGGGGAAATCTTGGACACTTCCCGAGCCCGTCAAAAAAAGCGGAGAACTTACATGCGAGCTTTCGTCCATATGGGAATCCTTGGAAAGACCGTGTTTCCAACCTCGAGGCCCTGGACCGTGTCACACTAAAAGTATGAGTCCTGCTCAAAAAGGCCAGTTTTCGGGGGGGGATGTCACCCGTATGGAAGAGATTTCCCAAAGGCGATGCTGTATGGAGAGTTTGAAAGGAAGAAAAACCCAAGGACGAAAAAAGAAATGGTACAAGACTGGGTAAATAAACCCCCAGTGGTGGAACTAAAACCCAAAAAACAAGGGATGGCCAGTGCCGACCTGTGGGGGCCCAAAATTAAAAAACCCGTCCAAAATTCGAATACCGCCCCCAAAAAAAAGCTGCCCCGCAGGTCAACGCAAGGAGGCAGCATTTGATCACGCCGGCTTCCGTGCCCCACGTTCCAGACTCTGGCCTCCAGATTGGGGCTGCAAGCCACCTCGGTACATCGATGGTGCGAAACGCTAACGTCATCTTCGGTCGGGGGCTACCCAATTTGTTTCCCTTTGCAAATTTTGTCGTTAAGATGTAAAAACCCAAAGTTTCTTTTTGTGTTTTTCATGAAAAAAATTTGCTAAACCCCCCCCAAAAAACCCCCCCAAAAATTTCATTGGCTTTCGAGGTTCCCCCCAATTTTAAAACTTTTTCGCCATGTATAGTGATTCTCTTGGTATTTTTCTCTTGTTTATCCAATTTTCTGTAGGTTTAAATTTAAACGCGGACGGTGCTCTTGAACACAGGAAGCGGGGTTTGGGGCCTGTGGGGCCGGCTCGCAAAGGGAAAATCTTTGGGACATGGGGCCCCATGGACCACACGTCTTCGTGTATGTCAAAAAAGCACCCTTGCCGCGGGTTTTTTTGATTTACACGGAAGACGGGGTGGCCTGGGACCCATGTCCGAAAGAGTGTTCCTCTTTTTCGAGAGGGTACACGGACCACACCCTCTCGTGACTGTATAAAAAGTCACCCCTTTTAAATTCCTTTGAAATTTTGACCCATTTTTTCGAATTTTGGAAAGGAGAGAAAATTTTGTGTTTGGGTATCTAAAAATTTTATTGAAAAATACTATTAAAAATACGAGTATTGGGATTTAAAAACTTGGGGGCCACATGGACCACACGTCGGCGAAGGTTACTGCTGAAAATCTTCCATTGTATAAAAAGGGGGATGTTAAAGGTCTTGTAAAAACCCGTCCCATTCCCCAACTCTCACAGGATGAACAAAAAACCTCGAATCACTGGCAGACAAGACTTGTTAAACCGCAGACAAGGGTGGTGCAGTGTTTGGGCGGGACAAAAAAACTGAACATAAAAGAAGCCACAGACAACTGTCAGCACAATTTCTTTTTCCCCCCCAAGCATCACCCCCCCTCAACACCAGAAAAATCTTAACAAGTTAAAACAAGAAATCAAACAAAACAACTTACGAAAAAGCCCCCTCCTATAATGAAAAACACCCAACAAACCCCGCTTCATGCCCCCAAACACCAAAAAACCAATTTCACCCGGCAGACCATTGTATCTGCATGCAGTGCCCCAAGAACAATTTCACAGACTTAGACTTCTCCCCCAACCCCGTACAACGCCTCCCCCCAATACCTCAAAGACAAACCCCCAACAAAATGATTAAATTTATAAACACAGATCCATTTCCAACCAGTCCTCTTTACACTTGATTTGTCTCTCTTAACTACCCCTCCCTTGTGATGGATGAAGGCCCCACCTTAACCCCTTCACAGGCACGGCCCCCCAAACCCAAAAAAACCCTCCCCCGCTAAGGGTCAGACAAGCAGAATTTGTCCCCCCCTCAAACTTTACATTTAACAACCAAGTTTTCAAAAAAACAGTGCTGTGCTATGGGAACCAAAATAGGCCCCCCTCGCCCTCTTCATGGAAAAACCTAGAGCACGCCCCACTAAATCTTCACAGGGGCGGCCCCAAAACCGAGCTTACAAAAGATATAAGTGAGGACTGGGAGCCCCAACATGCCGAATGACCTGCGCAAATTTCCCCAACTTTGCCCGACCTTCCTCGTATCAAACTGACCAATACCATTTCCAGTCATTTTTAAATTCTGGAATCACTATCTCTAAAGATGGACTTTAAAATTCTTCTTAAACACTGATGCGACTCCCACCCGGACTACACATCTTCCCCCCCAATCATAAGCAGCATTCCATATTCTGATTTTCCCTTTGCCCACCGCCCGCGAAGAAGATTTTATGAAAACGCCAAAATGTTGAGTTTTTTTACCAAACCCTGGTACCCCAGTCCACATTCAAATTAAAGCATTTTCCTGTCAGAGCCACAACATTGGTACGCAATCCCCTGCCCCAAAATTGGGAAAACATGTGGGTGAGAATTTGCACACTTGAGACGGCATCTTGAACTGGTGAATCGCCACCCTGGGGCCAAAAACAGTCGCTCTCACTTCAACCACGCCCAAACAAACATCAAACCTTGTCAAAGTCCCGGCACTTTGGCAGTCACAGAGTGACAACTTTGAACGCCTTTTGCAGGACTTATTTATTGCCAAATGTCGTCTCCATCCTTATGGACCAACACCCTAAATAGGGTTTTACATTCCCCTCTGCGCCCAACCCGCAAATCCCCCCCTACACACCCGCAAATAATTTCCCCCTGTTTACTGGAATAAGTTCGTACTTTTTTTTCCCTTTTTCCCACCCCCTTTTTCCCCATTGCTAATCAATCTACTTATCCCCCCCCTTCCCTGCCTCCCCCGTAATGGTAGGTTTAGTGGTGTTGGTGGGGGTGGGGGTGATGGGGGTGGGGGGTTTTCCTGAGTAGGAGGTGCTTACAAAGGGAAAACCAACAACCCCCACACAACACCACCCCCCCCCACCAACCACACCACAAACACCCCCCCCTCTCTTTCTCTTCTCTCTCTCTCTCTCTCTCTCTCTTCTTCTTTCTTTTTAAATAGAAAAGCTAGCTCTTTTATCATTTATCGTTCAATCCTTTCGGCCCCTGCTATTGTTGTAGTGTTGATGCATTTATTAACTTCATTATTTTTTCCCTCGCAGATTGTCTGGTTATTCAGGGCATTTCAACCCTTTCAATACTTTATTATCTATATCATACTATGATTATCTTTCCCATAATTATACCCTTTCCCTCTCTCTTTTGGTCTTTTTTGCCCCCCCCCCCCCTCCCTTAGTTTAGTATTGTAAACTTATGATTATCATTTGTTACTTTTTAAATTGTTATTAGTTTTCATCTAATTTTTTTATTCTGTTTAATTTTATTTTTTTTGTTATTGTTTAATATTATATCTTGTTATTATTTTTTTCCCCTTAAAAAAATTTTTTGTTTTTTAAATTTTATATATTTTCAAATATATGCCGAGGCTGACAGTAACCATGTTTTCCACCTTTTTTCATTAATTGTTTTTTTTCCAAAATGAACGTGTGTGCGTGTGCAGTTAGTCCCCTCTCCTCTGTCTTCCCTGTGCGTTGTGTGAGTATGAAATGTTTTAGCAAATAGGGGTTTAAAAAGTGTTTTTGATTTTTGGGCATTGCTTTGATTTGTTTGGTGTGTTGATTTTAAAAAAATTCGATTGTGAATGCATGCTCAAGCATTTGTTTTTTAAAAGTGATTTGATTGATTTTGTATCCATTGATTTACTTTTTTTAGTTTTTTTTAAGTATATATCATTTTGCCTCAAGAAGATAGTCCTATGTATAAATCAGCCCCGTATATATACATATATATTTATATATTATATATAATATTATATATTATAACAAACAATAAAGTGGTAAGTACCCAGACCCTTCATCCCTTTCCGGCCTGTATTGTTGCTTTGTTCCTTATTAGTTCATGGAAGGGGTTGACATTGCTTTAAAAAATTTTGCAATAGAAGGGGGCGAAACAAAAAATTTTTGCAAGCCAGCGTGGGACAGCCATGGGACCCCCGTATTCCTGTGTTATTGATGTTTTCTGGGGAGTGAACAAGCTTGTTTCTAAACATCGTTCATCCTTTCTTTTTTACACGAGTAGGGAAAATGTCAAGAAATGACTGGAAAGATTTGAGACGATGGGTTTTTCTGACTTCCATTTTCCCCCCAAATTTTCAGTTTCAAGCTGAAATCCAAATTCATCTCCATCATCAAAAGGACGTAACACATGGTCTGAAATGGAGTATTTGGACGTGAAACTGAAACTTCACGATGGCAAAATCAAAACAGACGTGAACAGCAAACATTGCCACTCTTATCTTACCCTGGTAGTTGCCTTCTCCAGGAGTCTTCAAGGGCTCATTGAAGGTATTGGAATAGACTCCGCATGATCTGCGTGACGATGAAAATGGCAGTAGGATACAAGAGTTTTCCCAATTCTGTGTGTGTCAGGTTGGAAGTGGGATGTACCCCATTCACGTTCATTAAGGGAGCCAGCAAGAATAGAAAAACCCTTCTTTATCAACTCGCAAGAAGCAGAAAGAAAACTGGCTTGGGTTACAACATTTGACCCAGAGAGTGCAGCAAAGGAAAATCATCAATGAAAATTTGAAAATTCTCTATGCCAAAAAAAGAAAAAACGAAAATCTTTCCCAAGAGATGTTGATTCGGAGACAGAAGGAAGGAAGAACATTGGGGAAATTACAAGCCACTGTCCCCCAAAGTTTTCCGACAGCCCCGGTCCAAAGGGAGAACTGGCTTCTTCCTTGAAAAGACCGTTGTGATACATGCAAACATGTCTTATTACCAGGAGTCTGAGGTCTTGTTCGATGGCAGAATATCACATCTCAAAACATTCACTTGCGGACACAAGAGTGTTGTATGCCATCTCATGCTCTCTCCATGAAACCCAAGTGTATGTGGGCTTACCAAACAATTTAAAACTCCCTTGGGCCAACACAAGTCGGACGTCAATCTGGGGAAAAAACCCAAAAAGTGTAGACTTGCTGCCAGTGAACCAGATTCCCCATCCCCAAAGACAAGAACCTCCCCTTCCTCAAGATTACCGCATTTTACGCTGCAGATGATGATGAAGATCTACTTCGCAAGGAGATTTGGTACCAGTGCAACCTTGGCACAATTTTCAATGGTCTCAATTCAAGAATGGATTTCCACTTCATGGTGAAGACCGGGCGAAGGATGTATTTCGGATGTGATGTGTACCTTAACATGTAAAGCGACACACGAGAGAGAGGAGAGAGAGAGATGAGAGAGAGAGAGAGAGAGAGAGAGTTGACGTCTTTTTGACATTGACGTAGTGCTAGAACTACGTTTCAACAGAAGTGACGTGAAGGTACTGAAGAAGGCTTCGCAGAGGAGCCGACAATTATTTACAGTAATCTATAGCTTCCTTAAATGGTCGAGTTTTCTTTGTTGTTCTTTGTTATTTCTTCTTCTCTGAAGACTCCAGATGTGTGCGGTGCCAGCGATTTTTGGACTATTATTTTGTTTATATATATATATTTAATATATATTATATATATATATATATATATTATATATATATATATATATATATATATATATGTATGTATATATATATATATATATATTTATATATATATATATATATATATTGAATTATAAACAAAGCTTGCTCTTATGTCTTAGATTGAAGAAATAGGGGGAGATAAGCATTCATATCTGCAGTGGTAGATGATTCTGCCTAACTAACAGTATGTGCTTGAGTGGGTGAATGGGGGGAAAAAATGCTTCTCACAATGAACCTTCAGCAAGCTTATAGTCTCCAAGGGGGAGACACCCTTCAATAGGGAGGGAAAACTCATAACATATAATTCCTGGTCATATACCGATATTTCGAAACTTGGTGGTTTCTCCTCAGTGACCGCGGAAAGTGGTAATTTGACTCCTGGAACGGTGCTCGGTACTTATCTTGGAAATTTATTAGTTTGTTATATATATATATATATATTTATATATATATATATATATTATTATTTATATATATATATATATATATATGAGCGCGCACGTGCGAGCTCGTGTTTTGTGTGTGTGTGTGTGTGTGTGTGTGTGTGTGTGTGTGTGTGTGTGTGTGTGTGTGTACGTGTATGCTTGTGAGCGTGCGCCTCTCTTTCCTTCTCTTCTGTGTTTGGATTCAATTTGTTCAGGAGTGCATGTGTGCACCAACATCTATCTACATCACACTACCACGTCATTACCACCACCACCACCAAATCACTACATCATTGCTACATGCTATAGTATCTCTCAGCCCACTCACATCCACCACCCTTTCTGTGCGCCACTTCCCAACACACATCGTCTGACTCAGCTTCACACTCCGTGACCACCTCCACTCTCCCTCCTCACCCAATCACCCCCACCAAATCTCACTAACATTACAGTTAACCGACATCACCACCAGGACACAACACCACACCCAACAACACTACCACCACAAACGCCCACCCTCCTCCTCACCTCAACCTCATTACCATGATCATTACACTCTGGATTGAATTTTTAATGTACAATTTTAAGTGAAACGACAGCTGATCGTGCTGATAGCTTTATTTCAAGGTACGTGGTTCATGCGCACCGTGTCAATCGTTGACTACACCATAATCATTTATCAACTAAACCATATTATCGTCATAAAATACCAGTTCAAAACAATAGGACACAGGAGTATGTGTGTTTGTGGATGGCAGGGATGGGGTAGGGATTGGGGCGTGGATGGGATCCTCAGAAACAAAAACATGCAGATCCAAACCAGAAAAAAGGACTACAAAAATACATAAATGACTCATAAATAAACAAACATGATGATCTGTAT
>JAFLJL010013748.1:57500-65000 GCA_018398815.1 Conus ventricosus | reverse complement strand
AGAAGGAAAAGAAGGGAAGGAAGGAGGAGGAGGAGGAGGAGGAGGAGGAAGAAGAAGAAGTGAGAGGAGGGAGAAGAAGAAGAGGAGGAAAAGAAGAGGAAGGAGAAAGAAAGAAGATTAAGGACGAAGAAGAAGAGGAGAAGAAAGAAGAAAAGAATAAGAAGAAGAAGAAGAAGAAGGGAAATGAACAAGGGACAAAAACAAGAGAGAGAGAGAGAGAAGAGAGATAATAAGAGAGAGAGTAGAGAGCTAGAGAGAGAGTGAGAGAGAGAGACTCATCGAGAAGTGACTTAATCCTCCCCATAATACTGCTGGACTCCGGCGTACTGCAATTCGAATTCTGGCGCCCAAGGTGGTGAAAATGTCATCCAAAAACGGAGAAGTCCCTGTGCGAAAGCCTCCAGGAGTGATGACAGCCACGTGAATGCCATCTCGGTACAGCTCGCGCCTGGAACCAAACTGAAGAAAATAACACGTGAAGGGTTAATGTCTATACACCAAACAGAAGAACCAACACTGAACGGTTTATGTCCTATACACCAAACAGAAAAACCAACACTGAAAGGGTTAATGTCTACAACTACAACAGAAGAGCCAACACTGAAAGGGTTAATATTCTATACACTAAACAGATAGAAACCAACAGTGAAAGGGTTAATATCTATACACTTAACAGAAGAAACCAACACTGAAAGGGTTATATCTTATACACTAAACAGAAGAAACCAAGCAGTAAAAGGGTTGATATCTAACAACACTAAACAAAAGACACCAACACTAAAAGGCTTTAATATCTATATCACTAACCGCAGAAAAAAAACCCAATACTGAAAGGGTTAATATTCATACACCTCGCCCCTTTCTCTTTCCTCCCGCTATGCCTTCCTTTCATGCCCCCCTCCGCCATCCCCCCCCGCTCTTTTTTCTTCTTCTTCCGAATGTCGTTGAACAAATTGTCATACCTTCTGATAAAACTGTTTTGTTTGTACTACGGATAAATATTGCTTGTACTTAGCTCCTCCCCACCTCTCCATTCTTCTAGCCTCTCTCCTCACCACCATCGTCCCCCCCTCCCACCCCCGCACCACCACCACCACCACTCCTGCCCCCTTCCGTCCATTTTAACTTAAATGTTCTGTTTTGTTTTATGTTTATTCTTAAACTCCGACCCTACCGCCGGGAAAACTTCAGTGCGTTGCCATGGCAATTTTACTGTGTGTGTTGAGTGTGGTTGTGTGGTGTGTGTGTGTTGTGGTGTGTGTGTGTGGTGTGTGTGTGTGTGTTGGTGTGAGCGTGCGCGCGCGCGCGTGGTGTGTGTGGTTAAGAATAAAGAAAAATTATGAAAAAAAATTTGCCCTTCTTCATTCCCAACATGATAAAAAGAGGGGGGGGGGGGGGGGGGGGGGGGGGGGGGAGGGGGGGGGGGGGGGGGGGGGGGGGGGGGGGGGGGGGGGGGGGAGGGGGGGAGGGGGAGAGAGGCCAAAACAAAACCGCACATCTTTTTTTTTCGACAACTTCTTAGGGCCAAAAAAAAGATTGGGTTACGATAACCCGACCGATCATAAACCGTTTTCCGTTTTGCTGATTGAAATAAAGAAAAGAAAAGATTAAAAAAAAAAAAAAAAAAAAAAAGCCCAGCAAGACAAAAAGGAATAATTTGAAGGTATTAACAGAAAACAGGGCCGCTAACCCTCCGATCTTCGTCAAGCGATTGAAAACGGAAAAGGGAGGTAATTGCTTGTACGACCCCGAGTAGCTGAAACAGGCGGTCAGATGTCAATTTTTTCGTCATATTGACTATATTACTTGAAGCAAGTGTCAGGGATATGTTCAGATTTTTCATCCACAGATTGCACTATTTGAAAAAAAGCAAATTTCAAGATTTTTTTTTTCCCAGAGGGGAGGGAAAAGGAAGGGGGTGGCGGTAATTTTTTCGTCGGTGGGAATCCGGGGGGGGTGGGGGGGGGAGGACTGAGGGTCAAGATCCAGACATCAAACTGAAAACTCTGCATCATGGGTGTTTGGCGATCAAATGCATCGTCCATTTACAAAAGGTCTAGGAGAAAAAATTCAAACAGATAAACCGTCCCTAATTTTCTTTTTTTCTTTTTTTTTATTATCTATTTATTCGTCTTTTTTCTTTTTTTTAGGGGGGGGGGGGGGGGCATGATATATTACCACAACTATCGTCATTCATCACATCATCATCATCATCATCATCATCATCTCTTTCTACTTCTTCTTCTTCTCTTCTTCCTCGTCTTCTTCTTCGTATTCCTTTGTCAGTCTCGTCGTCCGTCTTCTTTTCGTCTTCTTCTTCCTTCTTCTAATATACTGGTCTCACTCAAAAACGAGAAGGTCATCAGCGCGCTGTAAAAATAAAATAAAATAACATAAATAGTGCGATCAGACTGTTGCCCCTGGAGCAAATTTGGCAAGCCAGGGTCAGCACTCGATATTCAAGAAGTTTAAATAGCAATGGCCAAATTCAGGCCCCAGGTAACAGTAAAAATATCAGGGGAAGTTAAAATAGAAAATCGTCAATATGTCGATCTCAAAACTGTCGTATCAATTTGGGGGGTTTGAGGGTACTGCATTGTGTCCGCAATCTGATGGCACCCCGGCAGTGAGTTCCACAGCCCGTACAGATCTAGGATAAAAATGAATGTTAAGTGCTGTCAATATTTTACTTCTTCTTCTTCTTCTTCTTCTTCTTCTCCTCCTCCTCCTCCTCCTCCATCTCTGTCTTCTTCTTCTTCGTCTCTTCATCATCATCATCATCATCATCATCCATCATCATCACATCACATCATCATTATCATCATCATTTTTCTTCTGCTTCTCCTTCTTCTTCCCTCCTCCTCCTCCTTTCTTCTTTTCTTCTCTTCTTCTTCTTCTTCTTCTCTTCTCTGCTTTCTTCTCGTTTTTTTCCTAACATTAAATGAAAACTAGCCGCTGGGTTATCGCGATTATCAACAACCTGTGGAACATCCACCGAATGGGATGTTAAATGAAGTCAGATGCATATGTATATGTCTCATGTCTTTCAGATCTCTACAGACTATAAGAAGACGCTCACACTGAGTGGGTTTCATACACCATGGATGCACCGTGAATCCTCCTACCTTCTACCTTGCCGTGCTAGGGTGAAAGAGAAGAGAGAGAGAGAGAGAGAGAGAGAGAGAGAGAGAGAGAGAGAGCAGAGAGAGAGAGACAGACAGACAGACAACAACCAGAACAGAGGGAAAGACAGTTAATCAGACAGACAAAACTGGGGTGGAATCATTAATTTCGTTTCCTTTACCAAAAACAAACAAACAAACAAACCAGCTCGTTCTTTTCTCAAAGCCATAACACAAGAACAGCCTTTTCCTCAAATGCCGATGGTGAAAATGGCTCGATGAAGCTGTAAACGAAAGAGAGTATAAGGAGGAAGGAGAAGGAGAGAGGAAGGGGGGAGGAGGAGGAGGAGGAATGGGGAGGAGGAGAGGAGGGAAGAGGGGGGGGGATGAGGAGGAAAAGGAGGAGGAGTAGAAAAGGAAGGAGGGAGAGGAGGGGGATGAGGAGGAGGGAGGAGAGGGGGGAGGAGAAGGTGAGAAGGAAAAGGAGGAGGAGAGAGGAGAAGAAGAAAGAGGGAGAGGAGGGGGGAGATGTGGAAAAGGAGAAAGGAGGAGGTAGGAGAGAGGAGGAGAAGGGAAAGGGGAGGAGGCGGGGGGAAGAGCATAGAAGGAGGAAAAGAAAGGAAGAAAGGAGAAAAAGAAGGAAGGAGAGGAGGAGGTGGGAGGAGGAGGAAAAAGGAGAAAGCGAAGGAGGAGTGAGAAGGAGGAGAAATTCAGGAGACATTTCATCAAAACACACATAATTCCTCACTTCACCTGAGATAATCGGAAAAAGCCCTCAGGCCAAACTTTGCCACGGTAAAATCGACAGACACGAGCGATGCGCCCGACACGCACGACATGTTAATGGATGCGACCACGAGATTACCGACGAGCGGCAAGCACGCGCTGTGTGCCCTCCACGGCGCGCCATTCAGGTTCACCGCCATGTGCGCTGGAAGCAGACACTTGGGGTCAACATCCAGGGGCCCATGGACGGGAGAATGCCCGCGTTGTTGACCACGCCCATAAACCTGGGAGGAAAGCATATTAATACACACACGCACACGCGCGCGCTCACACAGACACAGACGCATATACACACACACACCACACACACACAGACACACACGACAACACACACACACACACACACGTGCGCGCGCGCGCGGTGCTTGGCACTCATACACCACACCAACACACACGCACACACACACACACACGACACAAAAACATCACACACACACACACACACACACATTTTTCATCTGTTTGTTTGCGTGAAGTTCAGCAGACTCTACGTTTTCGAACGACGGTACCTACTTCAGACCTCACACAAACAAAGCGGTTGAATTGTATGCCTACAAGAAGTCTAGCAGTACTGCCTTAGGCTCCTGAGTTTGTTTATACAAACACCGTTCTTTTCGTTGTCGATTTTGGGTATCACAACATTCGTGACAGAAACCAGTCTTTTTTTGAAGTGGATCAGAGTTCAAAAATGCTGACGCGGCTTTTGAATATGTATTCGACAAGGGCAAAAAAAAAAAGGAAAGATAATAAATCAATCCAATCAAATCAATCAATCAATGAAATGAAAAAGAAAAAACACCGAGAAGAACTCACCAAATCCCGAAGACTTGTACAAACACATTCTCTTCCAACACCAGATAAATGAAAAGGGTTAACCAACTTCCGTTTTCCCGAACCCCATCAAAGAGTTTGTTGGTTGTTGTTGTATACTAACAGCGGTGCATGGTTTCCACTGGCGGGTGCCGACCAGCGACTTGATATTGCTCGCTGTCCTGTGGACTGCCGGCGCTCCGTTGTGACGAGGGTCCTGGTGTGGCTAAAGAATGAGGGGGTGAGGGTGGTGTGAAATGAATAATCATGGGCATGATGCCACGAGTGGATATGAAGGATGAGACATCAAACGACGACGACGACAACAACAACAACAACAACAACAACAACAGCAAAAACAACAATATGACGGACAAAGGTTTCTCAGCTGACCGACTGACGAAGAATAGTGATAAAGAAAAAGAAATCCAGCAAAATCAACTCCTGAGGGAAGTGCTAGGACGTTTCTTATAAAGGTTCAAGATGATTGGTGGGTGTTGTGTGTGTGTGTGTGTGTGTTGTGTGTAGTGTATGTGTGTGTGGGGTGGTTCGTTCGTTTTGTTTGTTTGTTTTGTTTTGTCTCCTCTATTCAAGCTTTTCAGTTGCAACTGTGTATTCTGCTTGAGCGAGCTCAAATACAACAGCGAACAGAGTCGTTTTTGTCATGAAAAATACGGCCCTCTAGCTCATGTAATTTTGTCGGGGGTGGGGGGGCAATGGTCCGGTGAGTTTAACTTCCTATACAATTCGCTAAAATCTCTATTTGCTTTTTGCACTTGTAAAGAAGTGTAAACATAAACATGAAAAGAAGCAAGAAAAAAGGCACCAAGAACGAACTTACGGTTAACATTTTATTATTTAACATTCGTGCGAGGTGTGGTGTGGTGTGTGTGTGTGTGAAGGAGAGAGCGAGAGAGAGATAGAGAGAGAGAAGAAGAACGGGCTCTCGGCTTATCAATCATGCTATGATCCCCACTCACGATTTTCCCGCCAGTCAGAAAGATATCTCCAAGGTACCTAACAATGCGAGCAAACGGTCAGAATTCTAATTCGTTCACGTGAGCATGTCGCATTACTCGTATGGTAATGACAACGCGATGACTATATAGCAATTAAGGACAAAAGCATTTTAACACAAACAGACCAACCTTTTTTTTTGTGCCCCCAAGCCGTTTCTGTTAATAACGTTTCTAAAGTTAGGGCTGTGATTATCGACCGAGGATCAGTAACAACTGTCCAGCTTTGATGTGTTATACAGCGCGTAAACAGATTACTCTGCAATGTCCACTGGGTCCTGGTTCAGTAACTCTACCATATTCAGATTCCTCAGTAATCAAGGCCACACTTCTATTGTAAGACTGAAAAAGAAAAAAAAGGATTTTGTAAAAATGTTAGAAGCAGAAGCGGTGAGCTTTTAGCAGATTCACTAAAAACCAGTTTCCTTTCATTTGACAAAAAAATGCGATAGAATTGCTTCAAAAAGAGATGAGTTTTAGGCATTTGGAGATATGTGTCTCGGGAAATCTATCTCTAAAACTCCCCCCCCCCCCTCCCTCCCTCCTCCCATTTCTGTCCGTTTGTTCTTCCTGGTGTTAGCCTTGCATCTCCCCCCCCCCCCCCCCTTCGCTTCCTGTCGCCCCATCCCCACCCCACCCTCCCTCACCTCTCTCCTCCTGTTCCCTGCTTTTCATTTTCAAGATAGCAAGACTTATGGGGGGGGGGGGGGGGGGGGGCGTAAATTAGAATCCATAATACTTAAAACATGAACACGTTTACGGAGAATTACACACTGTATTTGCTACCACTACTGTGCATTGGATTTAACTCCTTGTAGTCTCCAGTGGATCATTCTTTTTCTTTTTCTCTCTCCTTTTGGTCACAAAGAGAATGAAAATGTCCTGATACTAAACTTCTGTACATGAATAAACTCAGACGCATTGTATGAAACGCCCAAATGTAAAGTCCCCATGCCAACGTCCATCAGTGACACAGGAGATGCATATTGAGCGCTGCCAGAGCTGTTGTAAACTTAGGACGCCATGTGGTCGACAAAACCTACCAACCCCAAACCAGCCAGCCAATCAACCGACCCCGCAAACATAGTCAGCATTATTACCAAAGCCGCTGGGAATTTTGGACGTCATATGGTCGACGACCTGACGGATGTTCTCCAGCTGGTGACGTCAAGAGACAGGGGCATCACACGTCGTGACGTCACTTTCGTGACACGGTCTGTCCCCTCTGACGTCAGACAGCCGGCGAAAACTTGGAACCCCAAAGCATCCAATCGCTGTGGTGGATTAAGAAACAAACCATCACCCATCAGCCAAACTGGCCGTGATAGACACGTCATGGTGACTGTAATGACTGTGTTTGTAAATTGTGAGTATTGTGATGACGGTCGTAATGATTGTGATTTTGGTTGTGATAATTGTATTTGATGATTGTTTGTTTTTTTCATGATCGTGATTGAGGGTGATAATGACTGTTTTGACGGTTTTAATGACTGTGGTGATGGTTGTAACGATTGTATGATTGTTGTAATGACTCTGATGATGATTACAATGACTGTGATGATTATAATGACGGTGATGGTGGTTATGATGACTGTGATGATTATAATGACGGTGATGATGATTATAATGACTGTGATTATTGTAATGACGGTGATGATGGTTATGATGACGGTGATGATGGTTGTGATGAGTGTGATGACGGTTGTGATGAGTGTGATGACGGTTTGGATGACGGGGTGATGGTTGTGATGACTGAGATGACGGTT
>JAFLJL010013748.1:35000-52500 GCA_018398815.1 Conus ventricosus | reverse complement strand
TCTTCCAAAGTGATACGATTTCTGTATTTAATATGGAAAAATGAATACAGCACCTGATAAAATGTTTTCAAGTACAGAACCATCTGTATATATTTAAGATAATTTGTATAGTTTTCAATTATATGTCCTTGACATAGTTGGCAGCATGGTCCCAACACTTTTTTCCTTAAATCTGTATAATCATCTGTATTGTATGTGTTGTGTGTGTTGGTGTGTGGGGTTTTGTTTGTGTGAGAGACAGACAGACAGAACAGACAACAGAATTTAGAATAATGTTCTGACGATAAGACAACACAGCATTGACGACGAATGCTGTTACGTCACAGAAAGGCCGTAGAGAACAACAAAGAATGAAATGTCTATGGCGATACGACAATCACTATGACAAAATGCTGGTCTTGACCGGCAGTTTCGTCTGTAGATCACAATGGACGACACAGAGAATATTGGGACAACCTAAAAATTTAAAAAAATGATGATGATGATGATGATAACTTCGAGTGAAATCTGGCTTCAGGTTACTTGCTTCTAGCAGTAGATAGATGATTTGACGACGACAGAACGATGATGATGATGATTACAACTGATGAAAATTGACGACGGAACGCGTGGACAGATAGAAAGTGCCGAGGAAAGAACTCTGTTGAATTTTTGTGCGGATCATAGAATGGATTCAGGATCTGATACATAAGCTTAAACTCATTCCTTACACATTTACTGGCTCAATAAGACAGGGGGCGAGATTTCGCTATTACCGACTGATATCGGGAGGGATCCACAAACTGACAATTTTTTCATAGAGAATTACAGACGTTCTACTATTATATACTGACACTTCATCCTTTTGTTATTGATTAATTTTGTTTTTCGCTTTTCTTTATTTTTTCTCCCCTTCTTTCACAATTATTCTTGGGGAGGGTGGGTGGGGCAAAGGGGAGGATGTAGGGAGGGTCGAGGTTGTTGGCATGGTGTGGAGGTCATTCCCGATCAAATAAATACACGGAAGTAACTTTATCAGACCGAACCAACCATTACTGTCCCCAGCAGACAGTTGCACTGTCACAAAGGGGCAGCACAAGCTTCTCCATCCAGGCCTTGACGAGCAACGGGCGCTCTGCTCCAATACCTACCTCATTTAGGCGGGTCCTTCCTTTCCGGCCTAGATCGGTCACATTCAACCGCTCGCAACAACAGGATCACGATGGATGTAACGAGAAACACAGTTAAGAGTTAACAGATTTCGTAAACTCAAATAAGCCCCTGGTAATCATGTGGAGGTCGTTGTGTGTTGGGGGCGAGAAGGGGGGGGGGGGGGGGGAGGGGTTGGGGGGGGCAGTGGAGGAAGGTGCAAGGTGGGGGGGGGGGGGGGGGGGGGAGGGGGAGGGAAGGCAAAGAATTCCGGAAACGACCCCACGGCTATTGGATTAGTTAATATTTTCCCTGCGGCTTTCACGGGCTTTTCACTGGGTGATATATATTCCACCATTCGAATAACTGCAAGCTGCAAGTTTTGGAAGGTACAAGTTCAATTAGAACGTCCTCCCGCCATTTTAACGAGCCTGGGTGGGGGGGGGGGGGTGGGGGGGGGGGGTGGGGGGGGGGGGGGGGGGGGGGGGGGGGTGGGGGGGGGCCAAATTATTTATGTTTTATCGTTTACATGTCCGATCAGAATGTTTCTTCCAAATATTTAGCTGACAGAACTGGGCTATGGGACAAATCATGTTTCATTTGCGATCTGTCCTCTTCAATAACTGTTGAACAGGTTAAAGGACCAAGTGTTCTTGATTTATATCAACTGTCCACCTTCCAACAACAATGTGCTGAAATGGGGCTGTGTAACAAAGGTGTCTTTCAATACCAACGGTTCTCTTTCAACAAGATCTGAAACAAGGCAAGTGCCAGCGTCAGCTATAAATCAAGTAAATGATCCTCTTCAAAAAGCGACGGTCAAAAAAAGAACGAAGAAAAAAAAAAGGAAAGATTTCTTTTTATAAAACAAGATTTCACTCGTCAAGCCAAACGACAGTCTTTATCTGAATATTAAACCAATTGGATTCATCGCATAACAGTGACAAGAGGAAGGGGCTGTGGACAACGGGGACGGTGATGGTGGTGGGTGGGGGGGGGCTGAGACAGCAAGTGTCTGTACTTAACAACCATGATGTTAAGTAATCAGACACAAGAAAGGAAATAAAAAATAAAAAAAAAAAACGGTGAAAGCTGACCATTCCCTCTCACCAGGCTTCCAGGAACTCCTCCAGAACGACGCAGGTTCCCAACACTACTCTCTCGTCCCTGCCGGATGCCGCCTGACACCAATGCAACGCTTGGATCCCAAACATGAAAACTTTTTGTTGCCCTCATCACCTCTCTCTCTCCCTCTCCCCGCCCCCCCTCACCACCTCATCCCTTCCTCCCCTTCCTCCTTCTCCTTCTTCATTGACTCCACCGAGATAAAGATGTCGCTCGTGATCTCATTTTCCAGCGCTGTACAAATTTCTGATTAAATCCCCAATTTTTCGGAAAAGCTTCAAACCCCGTGATTATGACTGGCCTGTTGGCGAGAATATATTCCTCAAACGAACGTAACCTCGTCAAACATATCTCGCGTCCTCCGTTTCCTTCATTTTCTTTCTTTCATCGCCCCCCCCCCCACCTCCACTTTGGTTTCCCCATACCTGACTTCTCCCCCCCCATCTTCCCTAATCCAATGACTCCTCCCTCCTCCCCCCCATCACACAGTACCGCTCCCCTCCTCTCTTCCCCGTTCTAAACACCAGTCCATCGAATTAAACGTTCATTTTGAAATATAAATATTGAATTCATTTTCAAATCCTTGCTACTGTTCCACTCTAGTCAGGATCGTTCTGCCATCCCCCAACATCAAATACGACAGCACCACACCAAGGCCCCACTACCACCATCACACCATCATCATCAACACACATCGTCATCCTCACTCTCACTTGCCCTACTCCTCTTCTTTTCCTCCTAACTTTCTTTATCCACACTCCATCTGTTCCTCCTTCTACCTCCACCCCCCCCCCCCTCTTCCCACTGACCTCCCATTCTCCCCCATAACCGTGGAACATCGCGCCAACCTCATAGCCTCAGGGCCCTCCTAGGGTGTGTGGTGTTTCTGAGGTGATGATACATTCATAGTTGTCTCCCGGCAACTTGATGATGGGTGAGCAGGTCTTGGGTTGGATTTGAGGGGGGGGGTGTGTGTGGGGGGCAAACAGCCTCCCGTTGTAGGATTATTGTATTCTGTCCACGAAATTTATGTAAAGTAGTTCAAGGGTGAATCACATAGAATTGGGGAAATCTGTAGTCCAGTTCCATCAAGACTGTGGGATCCCACATCATCCAGCTATAGTGACTATTTCAAGGGAATAAACGCCCGAAGTTCCTTCCAGCTATTACGTCCCTTGCTGGGAAAAGTCGGTTAATAACTGTTCACCTATTATATGATTCGACAAGAAACTCAGACAAAATTTGTAACTTTGGTCAAAAGAACTGAAACCAATTAAACGAATATGACCATGTTTCAACAGTTTTTCATTCTTACTTTTCGGAAGGAAATCTGTATTGGCGCCTAGGTAAAATGATTATCAGAAGGATAAATTATTTTTTGAATAAAAACATAGAAAACAAACAACTGGCCGATGCCTAATTCATCTGAAGCTTGAAAATGTCAAAGTAATAATTCAATAAAAGAATAAGGACCACTCGTAAGAAAACCATTTGAGAACAGATTTTCATTCGTAGCTTTCGAATACACACTGAACACTGACTAAAGCCCTTGTCCTGTTTTACTTGGTAAAAAAATTTATATAATTTGGCACGTAACCAAAATCAATCAAACTTCCATCTGTCTCAATGATTCAACAAACCATACAGGACATATTATTTTTACACATCATCAGCGGCCTAATAACTTATGCATTTTTTAATTTATATTTCCTGTTTTCTGAAAGTCTGCCTGAAAGTTTGCACAGAGGGCAGTGCCAAAATAATGTTGAAAGAATTTTTTTCTATCTCCCACAAATAAACATTTTTTCTGAAGCTCAACGCCCAACTTTTGCCGAAACATAAATACTCCATACTCTATAATATTACTACCTAAACCATCTAACTTAAATCTTTGTCTCGATCTTTTCAAACGTTTTATCCCACATAACCATCCTTCGTACCCTTTCATTCCAATTGTACAAAACGTTGCGTCTTGGTTTTCTGGAAAGCAATTTGCTTGTTGACTATTTTGTTGTCCAATTCATGTCCACTTTTTTTCTGAATTTTTGTTCTTTAAGGTAATATCTATGCTTATATACATATGTCTTTGGTTACACCCTAAACACTCGTATAAAACTCATTTCATATAATGAGATGATGACGATAATGATCATTATGATGATATATGGTGGTTTATTTAGTTGTTTGGTATTGCTGTCTTAGCGTTTTGTATGTCTTATTGTAATTTGTGATTTGTTTTGGAATGAAACATCATTCATTTAAAAAAACGTGTATTGTCGAACCTTGCAAAAACGTTCCAAGCACGCACGCACCTCACACGCACCACGTGGTGCACGCTCTCATATATACACACATAACCCACACTGAATAACCTCTGACATTAAAAGGAAAAGAAATGCAGAGAGATAGAGAGAGCGAGTGAGAGAGAGAGAGATAGAAGAGAGAAGAGAGAAGCGAGAGGAAGAGAGAGATAGAGATATAAGAGATAGAGAGGAGAGAGAGAGAGACAGACAGAAAAACAACAGACAGAACATACAAGACAGAGACAGAGACAGACAGACAGACAGACAAACAGAGAGACAGACAGGATAGACATCTGAATCTACTGACATTTAACTGAATACACATATACACACGTTAAGTTTCACACACAAGAGAAAAGAGAGAGAGAGAGAGAAACAAACATTTATCAAAAAGACCGAACCGCCAATTTGTGCAGGAGTGGGGAACAATGACAATGTGAAATTATACCGACAAATCGAATGTAACTGTCATCCCAAAAACGCATGAGAACTAGGGTCAAATTCGGACCGACAACAGTTTACAAAGTTGCAAAAGAGATAAGGAGAGATAGAAGAGAAGATTACAACACCGTAGAAAAGTCATCTTTCTTCGAAAACTGATATTATAGAACCCCCCCCCACCCCCCCCCACTCTCCTCCTCTCACCGCTTCCTCTCTGTCCTTGCTATATTGTCTCATTGCTTATTCTCTCTCATGTCATTCAAATGCCACGAAACCACACGGAAGTCCGTGACGAAAACCGTCTTAACAACGTTACAATGCTACACTTTGCCCCAGGGCCATAATATGTTCTCCTCCGTTAAGAAGGTGCGTGCGTGTTGGTGTGTGTGTGTGGTGGGAGTGTGAGTGTCAACTAGGCGAAGTTTTTTAAAACTTAATAAATTAGTGCAACATTACATCATTGTGTTAATATTGTAAATTTTTGGATGTTTAATTTGATTTCAATTCTATTTGTTAAGAATTGTTTCTAAGTCCTCCATGCCCCAAAAGGGGTCATATCAGAATTGAAAGCTTTGAAGTCTTTTAATCATTTTGAATCTGTGTGTGTTGTGTGTTTGTGTGTGTGTGTGTGTGTGTGTGTGTGTTGCACAATTGAACGCATTATAAGTTTCTGCTCAACGAACCCATTCACAAAAGGATAGCGGACCCCTCAATGGCAAACTTCCTTAAGACAAAACACCTCTAATACTCTTGACACACACATTAACCAGCTGAACTCTTAGCACTCCGAGAACTCAAACTATGGAAAGGGAAAGTATCCTTCAACTTCAAACACCACTTCCCAAACCGCCGTCGCACCTGGAGCTTGGAAAAACATTGTCCGAGAATGGCAGTGGCGTATAACCAACGCAAAAATACAGATACAGATGGAAAAACACAACGGTTAAAAAACAAAAGACGATAAAAAAGACGATAACATTCAAAAACAATACCGGACTAAGTTCGGCTGGGATTTCACAGTAAGAAAATGGGCTAACCAATCCTTTAAAGTAACAATGTCTAAGAATTGCAGTTAGAATCTATGACAACATAAGAACAATGTCTACCACTGCAGCTAGAAGCTATGACACATGAGAACAATGTCAAACACTGCACACTAAATCTATGACACATGAGAACAAAGTCCTAACATGCCGCTTTTTAAATAAGAAGCTATGACAACATAAGAACCATGTTTCTACAAAACAAATGACGCTAGAACTATGACACAAGAGAACAATACTAACAAGCATCTAGAAGCAATACACATAAACAATTCAAACATTGCAAGCTAGAAGCTATGACACATGAGAACAATGTCTAACAAAGCAGCTAGAAGCAAATGCTACATAAGAACAATGTCTAACACTGCATCTAGAAGCAATGACAACATAGAACAATGTCTAACAATTGCACTAGAAGCTA
Source organism: Conus ventricosus (assembly GCA_018398815.1). Taxonomy (NCBI): domain Eukaryota; kingdom Metazoa; phylum Mollusca; class Gastropoda; order Neogastropoda; family Conidae; genus Conus; species Conus ventricosus. The sequence continues at coordinate 46,039 of JAFLJL010013748.1, read as the reverse complement.
TACAACATAACGAACAATGTCTAACAATGCAGCTAGAACTATGACAACATAAGACCAATGTTAACAATGCAGCTAGAAGCTATGACAACAAAAGAACAAAGTCTAACAATCGCAGCTAGAAAGCTATGACACCATAAGAACAATGTCTAACAATGCAGCAAGAAGCTATGTGACAACATATAGAACAATGTCTAACAATGCTTCTAGAAGCTATGACACAAACGCTCACTGGCTGTCGGCCACGACACACCTCAAACCCAAGCAAGGTCGCATGCGAAGACTGACTCCGTCAACCTTACTCCCAGTAAGAGTAGACAGTATCAATGGAGATGCTGCTTGCCAAAGTGATGTGGTCGCCTTCCCGTTGTTGGAAAAAAACTCCATGGAAAGTGTACTGCGCAGGTGACGGAAGGAAATTAGATACAGACACACGTCCTGGGCAGAAAAGGTCAACTATTTTGATCTGGACTGCAGCTTGCCGATGTGGGTACGATAGAACATCTAAAGAATAGGTCAACAACGAGAACAAAGCACACAGACACTGACAGACTCAAACCAATGTATTGTCAGATTAACTACAGAGGAATGTACTGACACACACACACACACACACACAACAACACACACACACACACAGCACACCCACACACACACACATACATTGAGCACGCATGTGTACCACGCGAGCCGCGCACCCACACACATCACACACACACACACACACCACACCCTCACACACACCACACACACACCACACACCACACACCCACACATCACACACACATGCATGTAATGCACATATAATGGAACTGAGCATGCGCGCACATGCGTTATGGCAAAACATGCTCGCAAAACCCAAAGATCACTCGAGCACACACTACATGTGCCACACAGATGCACATCAACGCGCCTACAATGACACACTAGCACATATACACGGCCCACCCACACGCCCATCACACTCACACACACACCACACACACACACATCACACACAGCACAGCTACTATACTAGCGCTGACCATGTAAGGTAGGGCACCCAAAGTCTGGACCAAGCATTAGGGCTTAATGTGTCCGTCATACAACCAGCTGAGCAGTATTCCTGACCATGGTTCAAAAATGCTTATCATTATTTCATTTCTTATTATTCATCAGCCTAAAATCCTGTCACCAGTGGTCTCGTACTTCAAAGCATATGTGCTGTGGCGTATATAGGCTAGCGCGCATGCATGACACCTCAGTGACGAAACAAAACTTATCAGCTCACAAAACAGAACATCAAACTCGCTCAAGGAGCCCATTCTGAGGTTATCTCTTGTGGAAAATGAACGTGTGTGTGGTGTGTGTGTGATTTTAGTGTGTGTGTGTGTGTGTGTTGAAAAACAATAATAGTGAAAGAACCATTAAAAAACAAACTTTTTAATGAGCGAACCCTAATTCTCTCTTGACCCAACCATTGAAGTTATGAGTTCTCAATAATGAAAGCTTATTTGATGAAAGCAGGTCTGACAACCATGAAGTAATGACATTTCCGGATAAGGAAAACCAGTGTGAAACCAGTAAAACAGAATTGTGCGACGACAAAGAACCATCAATCCTCCATTGAAATGATAATATTTCAGATGATTGAAACAGCATTGATACATCCATTGTGGCGCAGCGTTTTACCTCACCTCGGATGGCAGGCAGGTGGCAATGGTTCGATTCCACCGTCATACCGATAATATTTTGTTGGATGTTGTTTGTTTGGTTTTTTGCCTTGGCGTCTTGTGTACTGAGTTGTTTTAGAGCGCGATGTATCAAGAAAATAAGAGAGAAAAAAACAAAACAAAAAACAAAAACGATGACTGAACCATATAAACGAATGTTATCCACTTCTTTGGTTACATCTCTGAGAGTTTCATTCAAGTTTCTTGCCCACACTGGCAGGTGTCTGTATCTGGAGTTGATCCTGTTTGTCACTGGTGGTATATTGGGAAGGAAACGTTGTGTCAAGGAGAGCGTGAAACCTCTCACAAAAGGGCATTAGACGCTTGGGAGACAAAGGAATTGTATGTTGGTATACAAATAGGTAATTGATACCAAATTAACCATGGTACCTTACCCACCGGCACACGGCCTATGGTCAGATGACAACACACACCTAGAAGAGTTCCGGAGACCTGCCCTGGTGCGAAAGGAGGAGGTTGTAACCACTACTCCTCGGGGCCCCAATGAGCGATAAATCAGTGGCTTCGCGATTGGGTATCCAGTGCTGAAGTTCTTGTGAAAGCAGTCAGTGAAGAGCAGGGGTCCTTGGATTCCGATCGTATGGTGTGCCGGTGGGGCACTGTGAGGTTCTTATTGTCAGGCCTGCTGAATGCGTGTGGAGGTTGTATAACCCTCCTTACGATAATAACTGTGTTAACTGACCACCGAAGTCGAGCGGAATTTTTTGATGTCGTCATCTGGGCTAAGTGGTGTTTTTATTTAATTTTTTTGGCTAATCCATTAGGTAGGGGTGTGTGTAAATGCTGATGTGTGGTGGAATTAGCGATGAGAATTCAGGTAACTTGTGAACTAGGGTTTGAGAAGCATCAGTGGACATAGGCATGTCCCGAAGGTAATCCTTTTCTATCTCTCACTGGCCTCCCTATATAAACTGAGTGAGGAACCAACGTGTCGAGAACAACACCAGGAGAAGAGAGAGAGAGAGAAAGGCTGTAGGAGAGAGAAGAGAGAGAGGAGAGGATGAGCAGGACAAGTAATGGGTCGAGAGAAACTGTCCTGGGAGATAAAGGAGACACTATGTCTAGTTTTAAGACAAGCAGGAAAGAAGGGAAACTACGTTTTAGAACCCAGAGGTGGTTGAAGACAGTGACAGGGACACATAATTTGAACCGAGTTGTGGTGAATAGGGAAGTATACTAAGAAAAAGAGTTCGCTCGATATCCCAGAGACGAACCACCGAAGACCATCCTGATAGCCTGGACCATTCGCCAACCCAGCATCACCATCAATCATGTGCTGAAGAAGAACTGAAAGACTTTTTCAAGAACTGTGGGAGGTGTGAAAGGCGAGGTTGTGTTTGTGGAAAACCAGCCCAGTAGGATATTCCATTTTCTTAAAAACCCGGGATTATAGGAAGTTATTGATCTTTTATGTATCTGATATTTCATAGTGTGGTATTTGATTGTTCATGAATAATTAAAACAGCATAGAAATTGGCTTTCTTGTTCTCAGTCAGTTAGAGAGATAGAACGACTGCGAGACATCCACATTCCAAAGATGGCAATGATTGATGGGCGCAGATGTGCAAATGCGGTTTATTATGCCAAGATAACCTTTGGTTGTTAATCCAAACTAATAAATACATCCAACTTAGTGCACTTAAGCAAAACCATCACGATTCCCCTCCAGACCAAATGGTCGTAGCCTGCCAGGATTGCATTGCCCAAATTATCTCAGCGAGAAACAAATGGTGAGTACTAAGTAGTAACTGGGTCGAATCTGTGCTCACTAAAGCAATTTTAATTATAGCTCTTCTAAATTATTTCCTTTATTCTTTGAATGCGAAGTATTGACTTGTGTGTATGGCGTTGGTATTAATCAAAGGTCGTTCAGAGAAACGAAGAACAGGTTCAAGTCCTTAACTCTCACAAAGCTGTGGGTTTAAGTGATTAGAGGCTCCATTTGTTTGGAACACTACCATTGTTGTGTACTCTAACGTTTAGTATATAAACTGTGTACCCCAACTTTACCGGTTTATAAGCGCAACATGTTGTTAGTGCTAAAACATATATAAAAAGATAATGCTGAAGAACGTTTAACATCCCATATTGAGAAACTGATTATTTTAGGGGACAGAAACTAGATAAAACAGGAGAGAGAGGTGGAACTGCAGTAGTATTCAATTGGAAACTCAGCAGAAGACTGAGAGAGACGAAAGGGCTGAAAGAAGGAAGCTTTAGAAAAGGAACAGCTTGAGTCTGTTCAAAATAAATCTAGCGGTGCAAAACTGCTGCATTCAAAGGCTAAAGCGATGCAAGGAGCGGCATCCAGAGCAAAAGCAGACGCGAGAGTGCAGCTTGCCAAGCGAGATCAAAGCGGAATCAATGAGATTTAGGGCCAAACAAATTTGATTGGAAAAATAAAGTCTAAAACTCGCAGTGAAATAACACCAATTCGTGGAGTCAAGTCGCCCGCAGACAAATTTGCGCACCAATTGCCTGAAACACCCAGTCGATTTCATAAGAAGGAAACTTGAGTATCGACTCGATGCCTAGATAACAGTCGGATAGAATCTGTTTGCCGAGCACATTGGCGTGTGCCTCGAAGATTACTTGGCAATAAACCGTGTCTGCCATTGTTAACAGGTGCGTATGCTATGACACACAGTTTTCCACCCTACCCAAAGGTGATCAGAGAGATTTTTGACAAGGTGAAACAAGCAGTACTAAAGAGTCGCTAGCGAGTGCGAGAGTACAGAAGAAGGTTTTAGGCGTAAAGTTTCGCGAGGCAGAATCGAACAGGTGAGACATACACAAATTCGAGTTAGACTGACCCACTATTGTCAACAAATGGGTAAACAGACACGATGATAGACAGTGATGTTGAAGGCCTCAGACACTGATAAGAAGGAACTGATACATAGGTTTAGGACGGGCTTCCAACCACATTACGGAAAAAGGTTCAACCACAATAGACTGAGTCTCAGTCGCTAGAGACTTACCGAGCGATAGGCGTGAATTACCTGAACAAGTATCGAAAGCCGGAAAGCAAATCAGAGATAGGCAGCAGCACATACTCAACGCAATGAGTTCAGCAAACAACCCCGTAGGCTCCAACACGTCCACGAGAGCAACAAGGGTTTAAATACCAATAGCCACTAGGCTAGGACTTGCGTACCTGTTTTCTGGGTGTTATAAGAACAGGACACTTGGCAGAGACTGCCGATTAGACCTCAGAAAGCAGCAGCAATGAGGAACAGCCAAGAGAGAGACAGATAGAATAGGATGAAACAAGATGACAGTGTTGATATTTGACTGGATTGTGGCTGTGTGTTCACGATATCAGGCGATACATGGATGTGCACAACTGTCAGAGTATGTAAAAATGTGTTAATGTCATAGAGAACTCTGGGTGCAATGGCCGTAATTGTGAAGGAGTCCCCTGTTTGAGAAAGGACAATTCACAGGTAGAACACAGAGTTTAACAAATAATGGAACAGTAGCAGAACTTCAGAATAAGCGGCACGTGTTTCATTATACACCATTCTAAGTGGAGTCGAACAGGCTTTGGGGCTGTTCCGAAGCCGCCGTATTGATTTGGAAGATTCAACAATTCAGGGCACGTGGTACGAAAACCCAAATACCCTGACTTTCTCTGTTCAATCAGGGTAACAAGAATCACGTGAGAAAAAGTCCCCCATGCTGTCTTAACACTCCAGAACGCAATGGAGGCTGTCCAGTGAGACCTACCCCTCACACATGCGAGCAGAACAAAAGGGCGACTACTCGCTCAGTATAAACTGTTGTTTTGCTCACAAGGGTTTGCAGGAAGAAAAGTGTTCAGGAAGGGACAATTATGTTTTTGAGCTAAAGGACGGGAACTTGTACCGAACTTTCACCCACTTTGAGTTCCGGTAAGACAAAAAGACAGAACGAATGTGCCTAGCAAGCGCAGAAAGCGGTGATTCAGAAAACAAGTGGACGTCAGCCTCGGGCCATCTCGTAAGAAGCCTCTAACAAAAGGCAGTGCGAACCGAGAGTATAGCGGCCCGGAAATCCTTTGTGAGTATCAATGCAATCTGGCGCATTGCAACACATGTCGCGCGTGTACGACAACGTGGGTTATGAGAGAGTGAAGACAGATTTACTGGACACGTAGGCCAAAATAAAATGGTCGGGCGAAAATTGCGATATTGTGTCGTGTGGTCTTTGCAGTTTCGACGTATGCTGACGTTGCTGGTAGCGGGCACGGGAAATGAAGAGAAGGGTAAGAATTTCCTAGAAACATAATGGTGTATACGGCACAACTACTATTAAGCTGGTGGAATATCAGATTTTAAGTTGATAAAGGCTTTGGAATTAGGTGTATTAATTGATTGTTCTCTATACTTTTGGGTTGTCAAGACAAACTTGCGTGCGTTCTCTGTGTAAGTAGGCTTATGAGAGGCGATATTACCAACTGTTTAATGGGAAAATTATGGAAGTTTCATTCCTTTACTGTTAATTTTTTATGCCAATGCAGGCATAGTCTTTTCGGAGTGGGGAATTTGTCAAGCCGTGAAACCTCTCACAAAAGGGCATTAGACGCTTGGAAGACATAAGGGACATTGTATGTGGTAATACAAATAGGTAATATGACCAATTACCAGGTAAACCTACCACCCGGCAACACCTAATGGTCAGTAAGATAACACCACCTATGAGAGAGTTCAGACCATTCCTGTGGGCGCAAGGGGAAGGGTTGTAAACCACTACACCTCGTGGCCCCAAGTGATCTCGCAAAATGCTCTGTACAGCTGAGGTTCTTTGTAACAGTCCATATGAAGAGCCGTGGTCTTGGATTCGTTCATGGGTGATGGTGTTGCCTTTGTGAGCGCGCAGAGTTGGTTCTATTGTCCAAGCTGCGAAAAGCGAAGTGGAGGTTGGTAGTAACCCTCCTAGAAAAATACTGGAGTGTTAGAGCGTCGGCGCGCGCGGCGAAGTCGGCGGGACTTTTTTCGATTCCATCTGGCACTAATTGTGTTTGCTAATCAATTAGGAGTGGTGTGTGTAAACTGATGAGTGTGAAATGTACGAGTGGAGAATTCAGGTACTTGTGAACTGGGTTTGAGAATGCGAGCAGGGACAAAGGCAGCCCGAAGGAATTTACCAATGTTTCCCCTCCCTATATAAACAGAGGAGAACAAACGTGTCCGGAGACAAACACCAGGATAGAGAGAGAGAGAAGAATGCTGAGGAGAGAGAGTAGAGAGAGGAAGAGTAGCAGGACAGAGAAAGGGTCGAAGAAACGTGGTTCTGGAGATAGAAGAGACAGCTAAGTCTTAAGTGTTGAAGAACAAGCTGGAAGAGAAGGACAGCTAATTTTTAAGCCCAAGGTGGGTGAAGACAAACAAACTGAATATGAACCCAAGTGTAAGAAACGAAGAAGAAGAGTTCGACGTCTGACTCCCAAGACGACCACGAAGATCCATCCTGGAAGCCAGAGCACACTCAATTGCCAAGGGCAACAACCATCAGCAATTCTGAAGAAACCTGATGAGACTTTTTTTCAAGAACTGTTGTGTGGTGCAAGCGAGTTTGTTGTGTGCAAACCTGGCCAGGTAAGAAGTCATTTTTAATTAAAACCGCGATATGTAGGAATATTTATTCTTTTATGTTCTGATGATTATTCATTGTGGTGTATTGATAGTTCATGATAATTATAAGATAGCATAGAAAATGCATTTCTTGTTCCTCAGTCTTGTAGGTAAGACGAATGCTGGTACACCCATTCCCAATAGAGTCGAATGTTTGTATGCGCATGAGTGTTCATAAGCGTGTATAGTGCAAAGATACCGTTGGTTGTTAAGACCTTACTATATAATACATCACATAGTGCAAACTTAAGTCAAACCAACACATTTCCCCCGACCTGGACACGTGGTCTACGGCCTTGTCGTTTAACTCCCTTCCAGGATGGGGAATGCTCAGTATCAGGATTCACTAGCGCGCCTCATCCTCCTCGATCAGCACTTTCAAAAGGAATATCCAATTCTGTAGCACTTCTTGTTCGTCCTTGTATGGTCTCCTATTCCATTTCTCTGCCCCGTGTGGCTGTTGCTGCCCATAAAAACAATGATGATGATGAGATGATAAGAGGATGATCCTGTGATGATGACGATTATAGATGAAGATGATTATGAAATATGACGACGGACGACGACACGACGACGACGACGACGGACGAGAACACGATGATGAAGATAGTCTTCTTTTTATCTGTCTGTTCTGTCTCACTTTCTCTCTCTCCCCATCCCCACCCCTACCCTCCATCTCTCTCCCTCCCTCCACCCCGCCCATCCACAACCCTCTCTCTCTCGAATCCCTCTCTCCTTCCTCTCTCACTCTCTCTCTCTCGCCCCCTCGCATTCAACTCGCTCCCCAACTCTCTCCTTAACCACCCACCCCTCACCATTCTCCTCAACCCTCTCCTTTCCACTACCCTCACCACTCTACGCCTCCCGTTTGTGATGATTTTTTTTTTTCCACATACGAACATTTTATCAGAATTTATTATGTGAAATTTTATTATACACATCCTCCTACATGTTTTTTTGCCCCCACCCCATCATCCTCTATACCATCTGTACAATGACAATACATCAAGAAAGTTTCCAAAGTCTCTCTCTCTCCTCATCTCGGTACGATGCTCTCTCTATTCCTCTCTTTTCTCTCTCTCTCTTCTTCTTCTCTCTCTCCTACTCTCACTCTCTCACTCTCCTTGTCCTGTAATGAGACACAATAATGACGACGACCAGTTTCTGTTCCCACTGTACTGCTAAAATGAAGTGGCGGACAACTTTGTTTTCATGTTTCCAGTTAGTATACAAAAGACAAAATGTCGCTGTCGTAGTTTATCAACAGAAATAACTTGTAATTCAAATCAGTTGCGAAAATTTCACCGCGAAGCATTGAAAATTAGACGAGATAAGGATAATGGGAAATTTATAGAAAATCTTTAATAAGGAGATCTCTGAATGAATATTATTCTTTCATGCGCATGAGGAAGAGATCATAAGATACAAATCATCATTTAATTGTTGGATGGTCGATCAGTCCTTACGATCATGTTATTATTTTTATTTTGAAACCTACTGCATTACTCCTTGCGTAACATAAGGAAATGTTTACGAATTTATTTGGTTTTGTTAACCTTTGTATTGATACACACGATGAATCATTTGTACTAATTTAGTTTGCAGAAAGTGAAGAGTGGAAAGGTTATTGTTCAGTTCCCCCCTCCCCCCTTGTCTAAAGAGACCCTCTTTGGTAATGAAATGAAATATCAAAGTTCAAAGGTGTCAAAGTTTCAAAATCCTCTCTCTCTCCACTCTCTCTCTCTCTCTCTCTCCCGTCATCTTCCATTCCCATAAAATATAATAATGTCTTCTCTCTCCCCTCTCTCTCTACGTCTCTCCATTCTCATATATATTCTCTTCTCTCTCTCTCTCCCCCTCTCTCTCTTCCCTCTCTCTCTCTGGGCGGGGAGGCGAGGCTCTCCCTCCCCCCCTCCCCCCCCCCTCACTCTCTCTCGTCTCTCTCTCACTCTCCTCATCGTCTCTATCCTCTCTCTCTCTCTTCTCTCTCTGTGTCCAACCCTTTACCTTCACAACAGTCAAGAGAGATAATATCTGAAATGATGTTCAGGTGTAATTCATCACATGCACTCGAACGTCCATGCATTATTTCGATCTGTAGATACATAATTGGGTGTATACAGTATAACCCCACCCCACGCCACTTGACCGCATCCACACTACATACAGTCAGTATCGTTCAGCAAAAGGACCACGCTCAAATTTTACTTCGATTTCTGTTTTGAAAAAAAAAAAGCATATTGGCCAATTGCTGCATATTATCTGAAATGCATCGCACATTCTGATTCACAGTGGCATGTTTTGTGCTCGTGTTCTACTTTTGTGTAGATGAGTGTGTGTGTGTTGTGTGTGTGTGGGTGGGTGTTGTGTTGTGTTGTGTTGGTTGTTGTATGCTGTGTTGTGTTTAGTTGTGTTGTGTGAGTGTGTTGGTGTGGTGTTTGTCGTGTGTATGTGTATGTGTGTATTCAAGTTTCAAATAGTCTTAAGGATCGTAATGCTCCACGACAATAAACACACACATACACACACACACACACACACACACAACACAAACCCTTCACATCACATAACTCAACATCTTCTGAAAAACACACATTAATATAACAGGTGGTAGAGTGGAATTTTGGAGGTTGGATTTTACTAACTATTGTTTGTACCGGTGCTGTCAAAATCCAGCTCTCAACATCCTTGGGGCGCTTCAGTTTCCACACACACACACACACACACACAACAACACACACAACAAACGCACCACGACGCACGCACGGCACGACACGCATCGCACCACGCACGCACGCAAAGCAACGCGACGCACTCACGCTACGCACGCACGCACACCACACACAGCACAACACACACACAACCCACACACACACACACACACACACGCGCGCCGCGCTCGCGCGCTCGCGGCGCACCACACACAGATACCAGCCCTACTGTCTTCTGTCTCTCTCACTTGTCTGCCTGTCCTTCTGTCGTGTCTGTCTCTCTCTCAATCTCTCTCCTCTCTCGACACTCTCTCTCTCACCTCTCACACTCTCTCTCTCTCTCTAACACTTCAACGAATTGACAGTCACTATGTAAAATCCCTCTCTCATTCTCTCTAACTCCAGTTTGTCTCTCTTCCTCTGTCCTTATCTCTCTGCCTCCCTTCCTCCTCCCTCACCCCCCTCTCTCCTCTCTCTCTCTTCTGAGCCTCTCTCTCCTCTCTCTCTTCTCTCTATCCTCTCTCTCTCTCTCCTCTCTCTTCTACGATTGACAAGTCACTGTGTTTAATCCTACTCTTCTCTGCTCTGTCGTCTGTCTGTTATCCTTCTGTCTTTCCTGTTCTCCTCTCTCTCTCCTCATCTCGTCTATCTGTCACTCAATCTCTCTCTCTCTCCTCAAATCCTCGCACCATTTATCTCACTCTATCTCTCTTTTCAAAATATGTCATGTCACTATCTGTTAAATCCTCTCTGACTCTGGTGGTGTGCGTGTATGTTGTGTGTGTGTGTGTGTGGTGTGTGTGTGTGTGTTTGTGTGTTGTGTGTTCGCTGCGCGCGCGCGCGCGTCGTGCGTCTCTCTCTCTCTCTCACTCCCTCTCTCTCTCTCTCTCTCTTCTCTCTCCCCCAATACCCTTTATCTTACCCACTCAAGTTATTCCGAGTAGCTTCAGTATTTAGCGAGTGTTTTCTTTCTATAAATGATC
>JAFLJL010013748.1:10000-25000 GCA_018398815.1 Conus ventricosus | reverse complement strand
TTTTTCTCCCCATTTCATTTGACTCAGAGAACAGATAAATGTCTGTTCAACCCCACTTGCGAGTTTTTGGGCGAAAGTGGCCTAAAGCCGCCTTTTCCTGTGGCGGAAGAGAGAGAGAGAGAATCACCGGCAGACAGACAGACAGACAGAGAAGAGAGAGACAGAGAGAGAGACAGACAGACAGACAGAGAGGCGGGCAGACACACACACACACGCAAGCGCATATTACTGTTCTCTGGCAAGTAAGACGTCAATAACCAAAAAATAACGATTATCTACAAACAAACATACTGTGCAGGGTTATCCGTTTTTAATACTAATTTACTAAACTTTTCAGATTTTAGTTTTTGTTTAATCCTATGTTTTTCTTGGTCGTTTTCAATATCATCATTTTCGCGCAAACATTCTTCAAATGTGTCTTTGTCTTTCATGTGAAATAGAACTACAGTCTTTAACTGTTCTCTAAAGGTCTTTTAAAACCCGAGTTATATTTCTGGCATAAAATCCACACACTCTATCCCAGCATGTCTTCCGCCCCCCCCACCAAACCCCCCCCCCCCACCCCCCCCCCCCCACTCCCCCCCCCCTGAAAGCTAGTTTCGACATGTGTTTCTCTTTTTAAACTATGTCTCTTCTGCTGAATCAGTATCTATAATAATTAGTGTTTGCGTTCCTTCAAAACAGTCATAAAACTGTTCTAAACACTAACTCAGTTTTTTGCTAGGAATCAACTAAAATATTATGTATCATCATGTCAATATAAACATTTCTATTATGATATGCTTTGTTCAATTTAAGTGTTGGGCAGGAAAATCACAATATGATCAAAATTATTACGATAAACTGTTTGTAACAGGTGTGAGGATAAATATTGTTTTTCCACAACCGTTCTGTCCACATTAGCAATGATCAATGAGGGGTTTTTGTCTTAATGTGTTAACTGCTCCATAGGTTTTATAACAGAACTTATCTAATCCAGTTTTTGTTTTTATAATACTCTCTGTCAAAAAACTTGTTCAGTGTAATAAAATACCCTATGAGGCCTAAATGCGTAGATTAATCCAATTCAGAGTTCTTGTAAAAGATTGTTTCTAGTTAGTCTAATATTGATTTTGTTGCTTGTTGTTATGACACTTAATATCCTCGCCTGGTGATGAATGTCGACCGGTAACTTTAAGTTTTTTCCATAACGGTCTAAGTTTTGACAGACTTATTAGAATTCCTTTTAGAAGGACGTCACTAATGCCCACCAACCCCATCCCTCTTTACATCTTTTAAGACAGAAATTTCAAATATCATTGTGAACGTGGTCTCTAATTTCATTTGCGGACATGAATCTGTAATTTGTAGAAGCATCTTGCAATAAATCTGATTCTATTCTGTGGAGGATGTACTGTTTTTTCCCTTTCGGCTTTATTTCAATCTCTTTCTGACTATTGTCCTCTGGCATTAATGACTTACATGTTAGGGGCCAGGTTGAATGCTTTTTTTCTGGAAAACTTTTTTGGCGGCTATAAATATGTAAATGGGCTTATGATTCAAATGTTATTTCATTCTAAATATGGTTCTAAGTGCCATTTGAAGGTCAGGTTTTTCGAACTATTTTATTTTCATATGGCCAACATTATTTGCCTTAGATTGCGCTGCTGTTCTTGTTTAGGAAACTTTTTACTGGCGCTAACTCTTTGCGTTTATATCACCATCTTTAGGGTACTCAAACCCCATACAAAGTGCCTATCTCACGTTCGTTCAAAAGTCCGCAACGTTCTGCCAAGGTCTTTTAATTCTAAGGGTATACACACTCACAGGCGCTATTGTAACTCAATGTTCTTCTGGCCCACGCGGAAATTATTTTTTAGTAGCGTATTATTTTATTCAAAACCAATGTGCAGGTTATCAACATTACGACCTGTCCCGTTTTGTCTTTGATTTTTAATTAATGATCCGACCCTCCCACAAACTAATCTTTTTAAACTGTTAAATTAGGGAAATTGTATAATTTTCACATAATCGCAATATGCTGACTTTCCCTGACGGCTGAGTCTTTATAACAGTGTGGCCTTCCAATATTAAGTTTTCATCAGTGCTTAGCTCATCTAAATGAACATAGAGTATGAATGTAATGGGCAAGATTGAGCGGACTTTCCCCCTCAAAACGTGTTTCATCTGGCGATACACTAAAATTTGATCAGTGGGTAGATTGCTAGTTGGTTTAAAGCTAGAATTTTAGCTTGCTCTTTATCAAAATCGTATTTTGCTTCTTCAGGTTTGAATGGAAATATTGTTTTTAGATTTGCCATTGATAAAGTTTAGCGTATTGTCTAAAGTTATCATTGCTTCTTTTTTTGTGAGCAAAACCGAATAAACCATCAGGTATTGTTATAACATGTTTAACGTAGTGTGTTCTCCTTTCAGATTTTGTATTTATTATTCCCCTTGGCTTTAGTTATATAAAACATACGATCTTTTGTTAAAATATTTCTTGGGAGCACGCGGACCGTTTTGGCCCAGCAATTGTGATCATTAGCATGTTCTAAAAACGATGGGGCGGGTCTTGAGTTGTTATTGTTTCAAACATTTTTTTTAATACAAATTAAAAAATGTGTCTTCAAATATACTGATGCAAAATATTCTGTTGGGGCAGCTCTCAATCTTAAAAAATATAACAACTGACACCCTCGACATTTCGGTGACCCAGACTGTCGCTTTTCTTTAAAAGGTGAGTACGCCTTTAAACAGATTATCTTAACCCCCCTAGTAATTAAGACTACATCGCGAATGCGTGGTTTAGCTCATCCGAAGCCAGTTTTTCAGAACCAGTTAAACTTTGCTGTGTTTTGTGCATCAACCTGGGTGTGGAGTGTCGTATGCTGATCACATTAAATCATTCCTGATCCTTTGGTGTGGTCAGTGTACAGATTTCATTTTTATTACTCCTTTAGGCGTATTTGATGAAATGCGAGCGCCATTTCCAAATGACAAACCGTTTATCCATTCAGCACATATTAGACTTGAAGGACTTTTGAAAGGTTCTGTATCGATTTCATTTTTAACCAACCATGACGGGACTTAGAACAATAGTTGGATCTTAATCGTGGTCTAGGCACCCCTTTTTTTGGGGCCATGCACAGAAAGTTTATATTTGGTTGGTCCTCTTAACATCTTTCGCTTCAAGCGCTACTGCTTTTTCACCTCGGGTCCATAGAGCAGAGCATAAAACTGCATGGACAACATTTATTCTTAGACACTTTCTATTGGGCACTAACTTGGGGCGGGAATAGAACGATTAAACGACTCTATTCGTACTTTCGTTGGTGTTTTGCTAGGGTCGCAACCCACAGGCATGTATCAAGCATAACTGATCCTTCTACGGGCTTTGACGCGCAAAAACATTACTTAGCATATTTAGAGGACGCCATTAATTCTACTGTTAATTTGCCTTCAGTATTAAAAGGTACCAAAATGTTTTACAATACGCAAGATTCAGAAAGTAGACTTTGTGTTGCACTGGTTTATACATGCTGCCTTCTGAACTTAGGTCCAGATAGGAACAATAAAACTATAATAATGAAATTCTTATTGCAGCCAATGAACAGAAGGTTGGGAAAAAGAAAACGCATATAATTCTGAGCCCATGTTAATATTGCAAGCAGTTAAAAGAACGCCCAAGAATAAGTCATCCAATCCCGCGGCCCAAAGCCAAAGGACATGAGGACTCAGCTATGCTCGAGGACTCTGTTCGCAGTATGACCATGAATATGAAAGACAGCGCTTGTTCTTGGATTAACTGGCCTAGGGTTCGCGGTCTTTATTTTACTAAATATTATCCCAACTTTTATGAGAAACTAATTGCCCTAGTGCCTCGGCCATAAGCCAACTACTTTGCTTGCAGTAGACAAATAGCCAGCTGACATTACTCCCAATATGCCTGGTAAGCGTTTCAACGGCTGTACCAGATAATTTTTTTAATTAATTGCAGATGGTCAAGCTGTTTTTTTCCCATGATTTATCAGGCGTTATGGCGGGGAGCAACTGGCTTTGTCCCTCCCACCGCCGGCCTGTAATAGCACACCAGGCGTCTGCTTATTGCAAATCCTAGGCCGGTCTATAACGCTTACTTATGTGACTCCTTGCTCTCTAAGAAGTGTTAGGATTCGTTCTGATAGAGTTGTGTCTTCATATAATATTTTTCGGTTAGGTTTCTCTTATTCTATTCTCTTGTGTTCGTAATGGTATCGGTTAGTTGTTAGCATCTCTAGTCTTGATGATCTTTCTTGTTCAAAGATCGTTTTGTCTTTGGGTTATCTTTCTTTTAATATGTAATTGCCCTAAGTTGGCGGCATCAGCCTATCGAGTTTTTGCGTTTTACTCCCCTTCGTAGTTGCCTCATCGAGTTCTCCTTGTTTTGGCTAATTTGGTGTGTTAATTCGCGTGGTGGTTCTTAATTGTACGATAAAAGGGCGCATTTCTCGCCCATGGGTTGCGGCGTAGTCGTGTATAGTCTTTTTCGCTGTTTCGTTCTGAAAAAATGGATTATGCGTCGTTTACATTTATTAATTTCACATGCCTGAGGATTTTTGTGCTCTTTTGGTCATGGTGTGCATTCTGGTTATATGTTGAGGAGTTCTCGGGAGTGTGTTTTGAAGTTTTGGCTACTGCCTCCGCCCTTTATTTTGGCTAACAAGGCCAATGGCAGATTTTGTACGGCGCAGGTGTCTATTACTTATTGAGCCCACGGCTAAAAACTTTGATGGGTCTTTTGTAGTTGTAAGCTGAAACAAGTTGTCCTTTGTCGCTTCCTCACAAACAAAATGGTTATCTTTTACTTCAAAAATCATTTGGTCTATAAATTCGGGAAGGTTCTGGGCCTAAACTGTGGTTATAATTGTTCTGACCTTCTTTTTTTAATTTATACCGAATTGTTGGTATTGTATCTCCTCGATTTATGCTAACTTCATCATGCAATGGAGAGCCCCTCGAGCGATGCCGTCCCAAGGGGAATCTCTCTTGTCGTCTCCACGATCCAAAAAACAATCATTTTCTTCATCTCAATTGCCTGCAATGTTTCTTTAATAATTAATTTTGTTTATTTTGTTTTATAAAAAAAAGGTACATGCATATGGCTCGATTTAGACCCGCATAGAGCTGAAAGAAAACCTTGGCGTGTGTAGGGAAATAAAATAAAGGAATAGTACTGTTCCAATAATCCATTCTACTATTGATGCAGATCAAATTCTTACTGTCAAAATTTCCGGACCTAGGTGCAGATGAAGTGATTGTGCCAGGCTACTGCGCGTCTTGCTTTCAAAATAGGTTCTCGATTCTACAACTGACAATAAACAGGACAGTTGTCCGAATTTGGGGCGGGCCAATTGTTAAGGAAATTTTCTATAAAACTTGAGGGGCAGAATATTTTCTTTACTCAATGCAGACATATTTTTAACCTAGTCTGATCTATGGCATAAACGGGAATTGAAAGGGCGGATCTTGCGTTTCAAGGAATCGAAAATGAAGAATCTCTTAAAACATAGGAATTAGGGCGCTGAAGTTCTTAAAGACGGCAAAAAGTATGTAGCCGTAAAGTTTGCTTCATGGAAATCGCCTTTTCCATTCCTGAGATTTTGAGTTGTTAAAAAGCGCAATGCGCCATACTTTCAAGGAGGCATTAAAAGACAGACTGTCATATGAACTACTTTTAAGAATACAAACATGTTATCAGATCAAACAGACACGAAGCAAATGTACATCTTTCTGACATATCGTTAGAGTGTGTCGTTGTTAGCAAACCCTAATTAGCAAGGAATGATGTGAGCACATTATCAGTTCAAAAATTATCAATATATTACGAAAGAGTGATTTATCATACAAATATCCAGATGCAGGGCAGACATATATGGAATTTTAGTTTTAGTGTCGCAGGCAAGATCGCGTAAAGGTATTTTATTGCTGTGTGAGATGAAGGAAACCGTTAAAAGGAGAAAGTGAAAAGTTTTTTAATCCTAAAATAGCGAAAGTAAATGCAATGTACAATTGATGTTAAGTCCTAACCAAATCTTTCGCTAGCGGGCTTAGACCTTATCTTATTTTGACGAAATAAGAAAATTGTTTTGGGGGTTTGGGAGGGGTAGAAGTCTAACAGCAGGACTTGTGTCTAAAGATTTACATCTTCCAATGTTAGGCTGATGATTATTTTAACAACAAATACGGTTTATGATTGACCTAAGGTCAACAGAGGATATCAGTTGCATGAAGCGGGGAGAGATGTTGAGAGACGTAATAAAACATTCAAATTTATAAGAAGAAGAAGCGATAAAACGACTTATGTACATTTGTTTTTAATTATGATGCGCAGCTGAAGATTGAAAATAAAAGATTAAAAGATATTCAAACTAATTAGTTTTTATTTTATAAAAAGAATGTCTGTTCAAGTTATCCAAATGTGCCTACTGCGCCGCTCAAAGATGAGATGCAGGCAATTTCTGCTGTATAGAAATCCCTAACATAAAAACACCTTCAGATTATCAACATTACACAAATGCAGCAAGTACTAGAGCAAGTACTTTCAAAATACAGCAAAACCAAAACGAAGTTGATTCTGCTGCCTTAATGCTGGTACTTATGTTAATACTGGAGCATCGAACTATAAGTGCTCGATCAAGCAGGAAACGAGTGTTGGTCTCTTAGCAACGGGATAGGCACCGCAGATTACCTCTCAGGTGGTTTGTCTTTAGCTCTCGGCCTGTGTTCTTTTGATGTAGGTGCGCTAGCAAAAAATAAAAACTAAACTCCAAAGCACTCATGCTATGGTTCAACTAATAACAGCTTAACTTTGCTCGTTGAAAATGACAATAAATAAAGCGTAGTTGACTCAAACATCACGGATGAAAGTATTTAATCGTTTACAGGCCGATTTTGAATGACTACAAAAGACAAAAGTTGTTTTCAAGAAAGGCGAGGTCAGTTTTTCTCAACAGCTAGACCCCGAGAAGATAAAAAAAAAGGAATGCTTAAAAAAAGTAACGAGACATTTAACTCTGTTCTAAACAGCTCACATGAAACAACACCGAAGGGTTTGTTTTTTACTGTGTTTATGAGCCAAAGCGCAAAAAGACCGTTTGGATATTGGTTATGAATAAAGTTAATTTTTTTTTAATTTAAATTAAATATTTTGGCCCTTAGAAATGAAGGACAGCATGCTAAGATAGATGAAGGACAAGACCGAATTGTTTGAAGGATGCTCGAGAGAGAGCGTTTATCAAGAGCACTGAAGATATGGATTTAGAGTCATTGACCCAACAAACGTACTAGGCAAGTGTTGTTCATGCTATTTCTCAAGTTACTGGAAACCTAACATAGACCCCCGGTTAAAGTAATGTTAGCTGCTTTTAACTCGACTATGTAACAATAAATGAAGAAAATTTATGAATCTGGGTTACTCGACTAAACAACAGGGAAAAAACCTATTGCTTTCTCTAATGACTTCTTAACACCGTTGGCCTGAACTGAATGCTTGCACAGTTTGAGCGGCGGCTGATAGAAGCCAAAATTGAGAGGCTTCTGGTTGGTCAGGAGGGCGATAAGTTTTAGAGATTAGATTAATAATGGCTAGTTATGCACCGATTGTAAGGCAAGGCTTACAATTACGCTACTCGGAGTTGGTTTTATAAGTGAGCAGTTTTAAAAATAAAATAATTCAGAAAAAACAAATGTTTCATGTGGTGCGTTCTTGCAAGGCTGCATCATGTCCGCGAACACGCCAGAGATGTGTGACTAACTATCGGCAATACGCCAAAGATCCTTACTTCACATGGAATATCCTTTCCTGTTTGTTGTAGACCAATTGATCAGTTTGAAAGAACTAAAAAACCCACTAAATGTTTATGTATACACTTGGGGTTGAGGAAACATATTTGGGCCAATTAAAGTGTTCCAAGAAACTGTCCAAACAAATAGGCGAACCCAGCCAAAATGTCTTTGTGGTCTTACTCCTAATGTTTCGCCAGCAGGGCTGCCAAATTACACATTGTTACGCTCAATGGAGCGATTATTAGCGCCATACTTCAAAAAACACTTAACATACAAGATTTCTGCAGAATTGTTTAACAAGAATTCCATCTGTTGCAAGCGCAAGTTGAACAACATAAAACATTGTAAAGTTCTTTAGATGTAAGACAGACTAAATACGCACCTCCAGGATTTTAAAGATAGTTTTAAGAATGGAAACGGCCCTGCAAACATGTCCATACGTGTTTACGCAGTCTTCGTGTCGCTTATTGTTCTTATGAAGGAGCCAAGCACCTCAATAAACTTCGAAAAAAACAGTTTTAATGAGTAATCATCAGATTAGTTCATTGCCTTCATTATTGTTAGTTCGGATGGGTTTTATCGAGCCGATTTATATAGAGGACCAGATGCTGCAGAAACATTCTTAAAACGCATGCAGCCAAGTGCGCTATCGCTGTTCTAATAATCTAACTTATCAGAAATCATTTATGGCGCCTGAAGACCAACAAACAGTATGACTCTTGCCACGCATTGTTGGATTTGCGGTTTAGAGCTAACGCCCAAGAGTGTAAACCCCACAGAAGAGGATCCATGAACCTTCTTGTGGAAGTTTAGAGCTGCAGCGCACAGTAAAGGCAATCTTATCTAAAGTTTGATCCAATGACATGAATGCTGCCTGTATTCTTTCACTACGTGCGAGGTTTGACTCCAACCTTATTAATGTAAGCAGTGTCGATGGCTTCAGGGTAGCATGCATTGAACAGTTCTTCAGAAAAGTACATGTGTTTCACTTAAATTAACATGTCTTTCTACGACTCTTAGCAAACACATGATGGGGATCATTAGAGGTCACTGGCTACTGTCCTTAAAGTCCTGCCAATAACGGAAGAATATTTTGATCCAACTTTGTTAGAAAGGGCGTTTACCCGTTATGAGTACATGAAAAGTTGGGAAAGGTTTGACGATGACACACTTTCCTCCTAAAGGGCGTTCTTTTCTAGTCTTAGAGGAGAGGACATCAGTGACTCTGATTACCTGCATGCTCAAGTTGAGGGCAAAAGTTAGAGTGTAAAACGATGGGGACTATCATGTCTCCTACTATGATGGCAGCTTGTATGTTTGTTGGCGGATCGTCTTTGAAAATTATTGGTATGGACCTGCATGTAAACAATTACAGTTGATCCTGCGCAGTACAATTTTGCGCCCGGGATGGTTGGGGATGCTGTCGTAAAGTTTATGGAGTACAAGATTGATTTATGTCGGATTTACCAAATGATCCAGATGATTTGTAAATCGGATTGCGTGGAGGAAATAGTTTGCGTCGCATCATTACTGTAAAGCTAAACAACAAATACTTGGACGGACTATGATCCAGTAAAAGGTCTAAACTTTTTTATGTTATTTAGATGCAAACAATCTGTATGGTTGGGCAATTGCGCATCGCTTCCATTACGCAACTTAAAATGTACACAGGTTACGAAATAATATCAAATATGCATTAAGTGGTTTGGGCAGTTTAAGCCTCTGTTCATCAGCGTGGTTTCTTTCTAGAAGTTGACTTTGAATATCCTCATGAACTCCATGACCCATTGCATAATTGACTTTCCATTAGCTGCTGTAAGTCTAAAGATGGATCAAGAGCAACCACCTAAACTTGTGCCTAATCTTCGAGGCAAAAAAAAAATTTGTCTGTCATTACAGACTTCTACAATTTTATTTTAAGACTGGTTTAAAGTAACAGCTGTCCATCGCATAATTGCTTTTGATCAAGAAACAGTTCATGAAACCATACATCATGAAGAACACTGACCTCAGAACTAATATCCACAGATGCCTTCAGATAAAGACTCTTTTCAAGCTGATGATCAACAGCTGGTTTTGGGAAAGACTTTGGAGAATCCGCACAAGCGCAAAGATGTTAGATTAGTTCACCAAAGAGAACGAAGCATTAAGCGTGACTTCAAAACCTATTTTCCGGACTTCCAGAAGATTCATGATAACCTTTTTGGCATAATGATGAAAAAATATAGAAAGTCAATTTGGGACATACCTGTATTTATTGGGTTTACTGGTTTTAGAATTATCTCAAGCTTTTGATGTTAGAATTTCTTTTGGGAAGACTTTAAGCCCTGTTGTCTGATGTCCAGAGTAGTTTCATCAGATACAGATAGTTTTGTTATAGATATCCCCACTGAGACATCCTTTAAGACCATGGAAATGGAAGTGGGCTAAAGGCATGCAGTGATGGTATGTACATCTGTGTCCTTAGATTGCCTTTGACATTCAATTACTAACAAGAAGGGTTTAGGAAAGAGAAGGATGAGATTATCTGGAAGAGGTGATCAAGGAGTATGTGGGGTTAGGTCAAAAATGTACAGTATTTTCGAGCAGGTGGAAAATCATGAAGAAATCAAAGGGAAAATATCTCGCAGCGGTGTGCAGTTCCAAACATTTCACTTGACAACTTACAAGAAGCATGTTTGGCAATCAGACTTTTCATCATGACAACGTAAAACAGCGTTATAATCTACATGAGATCAACACACAGTTTGTAACAAATGAACGTCATTAGATAGAACAAACACAAAACGGGTGTTTGTTTAATCCCAGAGTTTTCATATGCAATTTGGGGCACTGGAGAACCGTTAATTATTAAAAGCGGAACTGTTGTCTGGCGGATATTATCTGCAGTTCTTCTTTCACAAAAGGATCTTTTGTGGAGCTAGTTGTTTTGTTTGTGTCAGTTTCTCGTAAATAATACACGGGCGGATTCATTTTTACAATTCGTTTTATTTCTTTTGGTCCAACACTCCAAAATGGATCTCTGTTGCCCTAATGCGAGTGTCCCTTCTGCTTCCCCCGGTAAATAAAGGTTTACCTTCTTTCAATCAAATTGGTATATAGTTTGCTGGATGAAGACACCCTTCAGCA
This sequence comes from Conus ventricosus, assembly GCA_018398815.1. NCBI lineage: Eukaryota > Metazoa > Mollusca > Gastropoda > Neogastropoda > Conidae > Conus > Conus ventricosus. The sequence continues at coordinate 14,065 of JAFLJL010013748.1, read as the reverse complement.
ACATTTATTGTTTTTTTCTTTGATTGCTCTGTACGGCTTTAGGCCCTTTAAATTCTTCTTTTCATTGCGGCAAAACTGGGGCAGTTTCTAACCATTCGTGTGCGAGGTATTGTCAATCAGCTCTCTGTGATTCATGGTAGGAGAAAAGTTTTCTGCTAAATGTTTGTTAAATTTTCGATATTGCTGTGATCTATGAACTCTGGAATGCCTCTTTTATATGGTATACTATATGTTTCAACAATAATTGATTTCTTGGCACTTTATAAATTCGTTCCCAGCATCGTACTGGAATCAGCGAGGGAATGTTAGGGCCTCGCTGGTTTATCAGGCTGTAATGCAACAGCAACCAGAGGAGCACTCTTTTGTGTTAATGGTTCGGCATTCTTTGTATCTTGAAGCACCATTGTCAATGACTGTGAGTGCGTACTGAAATCTTTTCGTTCTAATCCTATCAGGGTGTAAATACAGAAGATCCATTTGATGGGTGTCGTTCGTATTGCGTTCACAAAGTGTGGTCTCTGTATTGTATAGGGGCAGGTAAAATAAATTTGCCAAATGCTGGTTTAGATAACCATTCCTTTGTTTGTTTGTTCACTGACTCCGGCCGCTTGCTTAGCTTTTTTATTGCTGTGATGCCCGTCCCAATATCCTTTGGGCGAATAATAGAATTTTGTTCATTTTTTATTCAGCCTATTTTATGTGCAACAAAAATTCACTACGGTTCATACAACGACAATAAAACCCGATTTCTTGCGATCTTTTGTTTTTCTGATGGTTGATAAAAGTCATGAAGTTTGGTGGGGCATGTCTCGATTTGGTTTGCCTGTTACCAAGATAATATTGTTTTATTGCTTGATCAACATTTTTAAATGTGTACGCTGCATGCCCCTGTTCTTTTCAGTGTGTCATTAAATAAAATCTAACTGCTCAAGTCTCTGCCTTTCATAGGCGTTTTGTGCAGCTGTAGTTCACTCCATGCTTTGTTATGTCTTTTTCTCTCGCCGCCATTCCCAGTTTACTAAATGCGAAATTATGGCCAGATTAAAAGCAAGCGCATTCACCACAGCGCCGCTATAGTATTGCCAGTGAAAAGCCAATTTTTTTTAATTGTATTTTTTTCTTACATTATTTATATTTGTCTGGAATTATTCCTTGCTTAACTAGGATAAATCTTTCGTAGCCTATCGATAGCTGCAATGATAGCAATCAGGCTTTGCTGGAATCCTCAAGTCTAGTTTGCCAAGATCTGCTGGTTTAATCTTAACATGCTTTTACCGAGCATTGAGTATCTTACACTTAGGACTCCAATAATGAAGAATGGTATACAAGGTTAGCAACAGTTTTTTCGGTGCTCATTTTATAAATTAAATAATTATAATTATAAAAAACATGAACAGTGATGATTACTACAGCTACAAGGCGGCCTGTAAACTTCCCGAACTTATGTAATGCCCAAGTTGATGATCAAGCTATTATTTTGTCCCAAAAGGAGAGGCTGATATTCTTTGGCAGCATGTGGGAAAAACAAAAAACAAAACAAGTCCTCGGATAATTCAGCATTGAACAGATTCAACAGCATGTCGCCGCAAGACATTATAAAGTATCATACTGTAATGGGAAGCGACAGGCTGGGGTCTAGGAATGGTGAAAAAGTGTGAGGGCAAATCGCGCTTCTTAGTTTGTACACTAAACTATGTCAGTAGATTTGCCTCCATTGATTCTGAACAAGTTCTTACGTATGATTTAACGCAAGATCAGTTTACAAGTCATTAGTGTTAAATCCTAGGCTGTGATTTTATACTTTAGATTTGGAACATTGTTATCGCCATTAATCATGGGATTAATAACTTTTAATAATATAGATTTTGTTTCCTTCAATTGAAACGAATATGGAAAATCAGCGAACCAGAAACACTGAATCAGGTGAGTAGAATGTATCAAGCTAGAAAATCATCAGAAAAACACTGAAACCAGGTGGAGGCCATTAAAAATCCTGGGCGTGTTGAAGCAGGAAAAAAAATTAGCTGAGTGTGGAACAAGACTCCAAAAAAATAAATTAAGGTTACAAGCATGATGAAAACATAAAACCGCCAACGCCAGAACAAGTTGATTAAATGCCAGCTATAAAAACTCCTTGTGATTCAAGGCCAAAGTCTTCATGGGAATATTGAACCTTAAAACTGTGTCATTTTTGGCCGCCCTTGCTGCTGCTGGGGGCAGTTATTATGGTATAAAATATATAAAGAAAAGACAGCAGAAACAAAAGCAATCAAATAAAATCTGAACATTAAATGCAGAAAAAAGACAACTGCACGCCAAAACCGCATAACAAAGCATTCATTTTGATCCATTTCAAATGGATTAATATTTTAAAGTTTTTTTTAACATAGATCATGGCGTTTTATAAAATGAATGGAAGTCAATAAATAAAGACATGGAGTCCTATAAAGACATTTCCATAGACCAGCATTGTATTCAATGCGGTTGTCTTTCGGATGTAAAAAAACTTCATTAAGATCTATGGCAGAGAACGCTGAGCAAGAACATCCTCAACGATGACACGTTTTTTTTTGGAGGCGTGTGTGTACTATATTAGACATTACTATTTAAGAGAAAAACATTAGCTTGTATTTTTTTGATAATTATAGATAACTTATATAGAAACTTGGTTGTCTTTAAGGATGACTTAATCAAGAATCTTATTAAGAACTTGTTCAAGTACTTAATTTTAAATACTTAATCAAGAACTTAATTAAGAAACTTGAAGTAACTTAATTAAAACCTTAATTAAGAACTTGGGGTGACTTGGGGGTGGGAGTGTGTGTGGTGTACACAGGGGGGTGGGTGGCTGCAGACGTGCGTGCGTGGGGTGGGGTGGGGGGACGCGTGCGTGCGTGGGGTGGGGTGGGGGGACGATGCGTGCGGGGGGTAGGACAAAACACACATCACAATCAAACACCAAACACAAACAAAGACACAAACACACAAGACTAACCCTATCTAGTTTGGATTTGCCAGAACCATTCAAAATATCGTTTTTTTTTATCCAGGCACCCCCCCCACCCCCTGCCCCCCCGTTTTTTAAACAATCAAACAGCCGAAGCAGGGCAGGCGCAAATGTCATATCGAGCAACCGTACATGCATGATCGTTTCTATTTTTTCGCCAAGTCATTTACTATTTTTTGAAACCGTACATGCATGATCTTACTATATTTTTAGAGCCACGTCATGTGGTAGGCCGCTGCGCACTGTTGCTAAACGCCACACAAAACCTGCTCTAAACCAACCCGACAGCGTGGCTCGTGCGCTTTCTAGTCAATCAGGCGAGCTCGCCTGAATTGGACCCAGTATTGCTTGGGTGCTTTCTAGCCGGATCAATGTGGCAAAAATGCCCAGGCCAGCGGTTGTAAAACTAGCTGTGGAAAGTGGCTCATTTACTCCTGACATATGCAGGTTCTAACACGTCATGTGTATCATGCAGAATGCTTTAAGTGGGGGTTGGATTGTATGTATTTCAGAATGAGTTTTCGTTTTTTTGTTGTATAACTCATTGAAAGAAATCGCGAGTTTGTGAATTTTGGATAAGATAGAAACTAATGCACATACCAACTAAATTGCACGAGTTAAATCAACCAGCAAATTTCTTTCAGATAAGCTCCCAGTTTTTTGTTTTTGACTGTTTTTCAAATTGTCTTTGCTTTATGATAGCCAATGCCTAAAAAAGAGCTCTGTGGAAAGGAGATTTCCTTTCGTCATCTTTCACTGAGTAAAGTAACAAGCCCGGTTGTAAGAGGGGGGGTCCATTTCTTGTTTTTTAAACAGTTTTTCAAAGGTTTTGGTTTCAATCTAATGGATCGGAAGGCCAGCTCACAAAGCTGTGTTTTCAAATATTGGTCAAGATCTTCAACTGAGAGTTCCGTGTTTTGTGGTGGAATACAAAACGGATATGACTTCTTTGGCTTGTTGGGGAGGAAGAACAAGGCTCGCCGCTCAAATTTCTTTTGTCAAAAACGTTGCCATGGGCCTCATGATAAACAATGTATTTTTCCACAAGATTAGTCTGT
>JAFLJL010013747.1:17500-18697 GCA_018398815.1 Conus ventricosus | reverse complement strand
TTGTCTACTGTAGACCTCAAACGCTATATATTCTCTACTGTAGACCTCAAACGCTATATATTCTCTACTGTAAACCTCAAACGCTATATATTCTCTACTGTAGACCTCAAACGCTATATATTCTCTACTGTAGGCCTCAAACGCTATATATTCTGTACTGTAGACGTCAAACGCTATATATTCTCTACTGTAGGCCTCAAACGCTACATATTCTCTACTGTAGGCCTCAAACGCTACATATTCAGAATTCTCTACTGTAGGCCTCAAACGCTACATATTCTCTACTGTAGGCCTCAAACGCTACATATTCTCTACTGTAGGCCTCAAACGCTACATATTCATAATTCTCTACTGTAGGCCTCAAACGCTACATATTCTCTACTGTAGGCCTCAAACGCTACATATTCTCTACTGTAGGCCCCAAACGCTGCACATTCTCCATTGTGGGGCCCAAACGCTGTATATTATCTACTGTAGGCCCCAAACGCTGCATATTCTCTATTGTAGGGCCCAAACGCTGCATATTCCCTACTGTAGGCCCCAAACGTTGTATATTATCTACTGTAGGCCCCAAACGCTGCATATTCTCTATTGTAGGCCCCAAACGCTGCATATTCTCCATTGTAGGGCCCAAACGCTTTATATGCTCTACTGTAGGCCCCAAACGCTGCATATTCCCTACTGTAGGCCCCAAACGCTGTATATTATCTACTGTAGGCCCCAAACACTGCATATTTTCTACTGCATGCCCCAAACGCTGCATGTTTTCTCTTGGAGGCTCAGAACGCTGTATGTTCTCTGCTGTAGGCCCAAAACGCTGTACAATCTCTATAACACGCAAAGCTGCACCTGGGTTTTTCTCAGAAGATCAACCAGTACCAAAACACTCTCCGCACAGTCCAACCCTCAGAAGATCAACCAGTACCAAAACACTCTCCGCACAGTCCAACCCTCAGAAGATCAACCAGTACCAAAACACTCTCCGCACAGTCCAACCCTTGACCCATACCACACCTGACTCTGAGACAGATCTCATGCCCGTTTCTTTTTTTATGCAAGCACGATCCACATGACCCTTCATTTTCCTGTCGTCTGCGAGATTTTTCACTCCAACATCCTCATGCCCTACCAATGGCTGTAGAAACACAGCGAGTCCACAAGTCACGTATCATTCTTCTATTTTTGTTGATATATAGC
>JAFLJL010013747.1:7500-10000 GCA_018398815.1 Conus ventricosus | reverse complement strand
GAAATCCATTTTGAGCTGAAAAAACAATAGTCTCGGGTTTCTGTTTTCTTACCAGGGGAATAAACCCACTAAAACTGAAATAAAATTTAGTCTCTGTTTTGTATTTTACCTTTGGAAAATCCATTTAGGTAAAAAAACCCTAGGTTTTGGTTCTGAAATCTTTCCAGGGAAAACCCAAATTAGGTAAAAAAAAAACTAGTCTTTTTTTGGTTTTTTTTTCCATGGAAAATCCATTTTAAATGTAAATTTAACTAGTTTTGGATTCTGAATTTTTCCCAGGGAAAATTTTACTTAAGCTGAATAAGTTTTGTCTCTTTCCCTGTATCTTTCTCTTGAAAATCCCCTTAAGGCAAAATTTAATTTGGGAATTAAATTCATTTATTTTCTTTGGGAAAATCCACTTTAAGCAAAATTTAAAATTTTGGGATTAAATTGTTTTTTTAAAAATTTCCCTTAGGCAAAATTCCCATTTGTTTTTAATTTGATTTTTTCTTTTCAAAACCCAGTCAAAGCTAAAAAAAACTTGTCTCTGGTTCTGAAACCGAATTAAAAAAATCCAGCCCAAAGTTTAAATAAATTCGTCTTTTGATTCGGGATTTTTCTATTGAAAATCCACCTCACTTCCTACGTCGCTAGAAACCCAAAAGGGAAAAAATCTTAAAATGGACTCCCGATATTTATCTTTTTTTTTTCCAGCCCTTTTCCAAATCTTTATAGTCTTCCGGCCTTTTGCAAAAAAAAAGGAAATCGATTTCTTTGGATCAGTGCATCTACAAAAACCATTGGGGTAAACCCAGTGAACGGTATTTGGGTGATGGGTTACACTTTAAAATTTTTTTTAGAGACCCTGAAAAAAAAAAAAAAAAACAAAATCACAAATTAGAGGGGGTTTTTGGGAAATACTTGAAACACGGGAAAAACAATTACTTACTGAGGGTTTTTTGGGAAAATGCTTTGCAACAGGGGGAAAAAACAATTCCCGGAAAAAAAGCGTGCACGTGCTTCAGGATGACCCGGGGTTTTGACAGTTTTTTTTTGGGGGGTCTTTGTCTTTTGTTCAAATTTGGGGGTTGCCGAACCTCAATTTTGGGAGAGTGAAGAAAAGATGCAAGTGCCCAAGGGAACTAGACCCATCCCTGCGCTCCTTTTGGGGGTTTTTTTTCAATGACCCCAAACCCGCCTCTATTTTCTTTTATGCCTGTGAAAAGGGGGGGGGATCGGACGCTAAACTTTGGGAAAGGTTTCAGGGCTTGCGATGAGATGCTTTTTTCCCAGTTCCTTGGCATCCCCAAAAAAAAGGACCCCCTTTTCCCAAAATTTTGGAGGTCCGGACCAAAAAAAAGGGAAAAGCCCAGGGGACCATAAAAAAGGCCTGTCGTCCACAGTGAACAAACAGTAATAAGTTGGTTTGGTATGTATAAGATAAAAGGACTTGCCCAAAACTGTTTTTATAGGAAACCCCAACCCGGGAGGCAGAAGGAGGGGAAGGGACAGGGGAAAAAAGGATGGGAGGACAACAAAAAAGTGCGGGATTTGGCCTCCCCCACTCGGGAAAATGTAAGGCGTTTGGAAAAAACGGGGGGGAGTGGAGGAAGGTGGCTGTTTGAAGTCTTCTGTGGCGCCCCAAACGGTCTTAAAGACCCCGGGTTTGGTTTGATAGGCGAACGCATTTTAAAATTCCAGTTTCAAAAAGGTTTCCCTCGGGGCCGGGTTTGAGGGCCCTCGCCCCTGAAATTAGCCAACCGAAACCAGAGCAAAAAAACACGTTTGTATTGTGATCAAAGGGGCTTTTTTCTCGCGTAAGGGAACCAGAAAAAAAATCAGTTTGTATTTCCCCTTAAAAAAGGGTTTTTTTGTTGTTGTTTTTTTTTTTCCCCCCGGAAAGATCTTTTTACGCACTTTGAAAAAAAACAAGGAAATGGGCGAAAAAGGGGTAAGCTATCACCCTGAAACTAAAAAGCTACTCTGTGTGGGTTTTGTGTTTTGTGGTGTGTGGGGGTTTTGTGTGTGCGCGGCTTTTGGTGTGTGTGTTGTATGTATTTTGTATGTATTTTGTGGTGTGTGTGGGTGTGTGTGTGTGGGGTGGTGTTGTGTGTGTGTGTGGTGTGTTGTGTGTGTTCGTGTGTGTGTGTGTGTGTTGGGTGTGTGTTGCTTTTCGTGCGTGTCCCGTGTTGTGGGGGTTTTTCCCCTTTTAAAAACGGCTTTTATTAAAGACACCCCTTGCGTCACATAAAAGGGAAATCCCACTCTCAATTTTTCATGGGATTTTTTTTTGTCTCCCGGGGGTTTCTTTTAGGGGAGACCCCCGATGGCCCGGCAAGGCCAATGGTTTTGGGGGGGGGGCCCCCCCCCCCAAAAATTTTTGGGGGGCCCCTTTTCCCCCCCGGGAGGCCCCCCCCCCCTTTCCCCGGGGGGTTTTTGTTTTGGGGTTTTTTTTTTTTTTGGGGTTTTTTTCCCTTTTTTTTTTTCCCTTAAAAATTTAAAAAAAAAGGTTTTAAAA
>JAFLJL010013745.1:0-16709 GCA_018398815.1 Conus ventricosus | reverse complement strand
TCTCTCTCTTTCTCCTCTCTCTCTCTCTCTCTCTCTTCTCTCTCATCTCTTCCCTCTCTCTCTCTCTCTCTCTCTCTCTCTCTCTCTCATCTCTCTCACTCTCTCTCTCTCTCTCTCTCTCTCTCTCTCTGAGCACAAACAGACCAGGTCTGAGTTCAGTTCTCATACTGTACGACAAGAACGATTACCAGAACTGGAACAGTGTCAACGACGACGACAACAACAACAACAAAACAACGACACAACAACAACAACAACAACAACAGCAACAACACAATTGGCCTTTTTCTCTTTCTGTTGCCACCCCCTTTCCCTCCCCTCAACTCTCAACTCCGTGAGTCTGTCTTGTCTGTCTGTCTGTTTTCTGTCTGTCTCTCTGTGTCTGTTTGTCTGTGTCTGTCTGTCTGTCTGTCTGTCTGTCTGTCTCTCTCTCTCTCTCTCTCTCTCTGTCTCTCTCTCTCTCTCTCTCTCTCTCTCTCTCTCATCTCTCTCTCTCTCTCTCTCTCCTCTCTCGACCACGAATGAGAATTGGAAGGCAATACTAAGACAATCAGCGTCGCGTGGTGTCATCGTAGCGCTGTGTCTGACAGGTTCTTGATTTACTTCGGAGGGTCCGTTATTACTGGTTTCCCCCTCGAATGAACATTTTTGTTTTTGGCCCATGTGTCTCTTCTGTAACGCGTTGCGCGGGGTGACTTTCACTGTAGTACTGTGGTACTGTGTGCTTTTTGTTCTGTTGATTTCTTCTGCATAAACGTGTGTGCATATGTTTAGCACTTTAGCGTGCCCTTTGTAAAGGCCATTATTGATTGCTCCCCACCCCACCCCCCACCCCCACCCCCTGCTCCCTCCCCCTCGGCATAAAATTCAAATGGGCAGTTACTATTGTCAATAAAACTGCCAACAACCAGCCACTGGGAATAGTGGTTAGCGTCGAGAACTCACGGCATTCAGATTGTGGGTTCGATTCCCATCAGAGCAATTCATATGTGGGATTTTTTAGCCGCCGAGTCGAGCCTCATCCCCCTTAATGGATATACGTCTTTAAGAGTGTTGCTCAAATGTCCTGACCAACACTGCAGGTGTCAGGATCTCTCGGGCCTGGTTGACGCCGGGTTTTAGCATGAAAGTAAGCGTAGCGTACAGCCCTGTCATGCAGTCTCATACCTGAATGGAGATCTGTAGCCTAATCTTCATCCTCCTCCTCACCATCCTCATCGGTGAACATATAAAATATCTCCGTTTCTGTGGCCGTTCAGGCTCTGTTCTCACGGTGACCTCCATTTTGACTACCTCTCCACGTTTGTGCCCCCTTGGTGAAGGTCTGTCGGGGTCACACGGGCATCGCGAAGTTCATGGGGGGCTGTCGTTGGACGGGACGTGGTGACGCCCTCCGGAGGGACAGCTCACTCACGCCGGCTCCGCGGCTAAAGCAAACATCGTCGTCAGTAAGAGGGCTTAGTCGGGTCGGTGGGGTCCTGCGTTTGTTGGATCAGTGCAGGCGCCACTGAACGCCGCCGACATGACTCGGCAGCAGGGCGGTGTCTCTTCTGACGGGTTGCCTCATGGCGACTTGACGTTGACTGCTGCTGGTGCATTGCTCTGTCTGTCTCTGTCTCCCTTCTCTCTCCCTTTCTCTTTCACTCCCTCTCTATCCATCCTCCTGTCTTTCCCTCTCCCTCCCACCCCCTCTCTCTTTCCTTTTCCTTCTCCCCCCTCTCCCCCCCCCCTCTCTCTCTCCTCCCTCCCTTCCCCCCTCTCTCTCTCCCTCCCTCCCTTCCCCCCTCTCTCTCTCTCCCTCCCTCCTTCCGTCTCATTCCTCTCTTTCTCCTTCTCTGTCTCTCTCCCCTTGCTTCTTGCCCTCTCTTTCTCTCTCTTTTCTCTCCTTGCAGGGGGCAAGTTTAAATGTATTCTTTTAAGTGGTCAAAAAGAAACTCTCACCGGAACGAAACAACACTGACGATAAAGGTTAATAATAATATTAAAAAAAAATATAACAGTAACACAATTGGCACGCTCCTCATTCTCTCCATGCTGTGAATAACTACCCCCCCCCCCCCCAACACACACCCTGCCTACCAACATCGCCATCCACACACCCTTCACCATCTCTCTCTCTCTCTCTCTCTCTCTCTCTCCTCTCCTCTCTCTCTCTCTCTCTCTCTCTCTCGGGGGGTGTGTGAGCAGCATTCAGGAGTGCGACACGTATATTAATTAGCTCTGTGTTTGCTTGTTAATTGCACCGGATCTGGAAAGTGTTTCGACTGTGTGTGTGTGGCAAGTACCTTCCTGAAGCATCATGCCTTCACCACAACTCGAGTTTAGGGCAAGATGTGGGTGCTTTCTGTCAGTATTTCTCTCATTTATGGCCAAGAGAGTGGAATTTAGCGTCGCCATGCGCGTGAAGACATTGACACTGAAAACGGCGGTAGACGGTGTAACGGCAGGCTGCCTCCTCACGCTTTTATTCTGGGGTAGTTTATTGCTCCAGTGTGGCGATGTGGAACAAAATCCTGGGCCACGTAAGGACAGCTACCGCCAGACCTGCCCGAACTCTGACAGGAGTGCCAGTACTGAGAAAGCAGCAAATTCCTCGGCCAGCAAGCCAACAACCTCCAAGCCTACTGAGTCACCCACCCTCATGGATGTCGTGTCTATGCTGCAGGATCTGAACAGCAAGTGGACGATATTAAAGATGACATTAAGGACATTCGTGACCGTTTTGCTGGGTTACAAGAAGAGATTCAGTTCCTGAAAGGAGAAGTGGCTGATCTTCGTCGTGAAAATGAAGCTTTGAAAAAGAGGCTGCTGGACACAGAACGTAAAGCCGATGATTTAGAAGGACGCTCCAAACGAAACAACTTAATTTTCTACGGTCTTCCGCGTAAGCCAAACGAGACGCCGGCTGAATGTGAAGGCATCGTCGGCGACCTGCTAGTGGACAAACTACAACTGACTGGAGATGTTCAGTTCGACCGGGTCCATCGCTTGAACGGCAAATCCAACTCGCCCGTCATCGCCTGCTGCACTTTCTTCAGAGACAAAGAGAAAATTCTAAAGGCCAAACGTAATCTGAAGGAAGTGAGGTGTTCGTTGGCGAGGACTTCTCTCTACGTGTAAGAGACGTAAGAAAACAACTGTCCCCGCATCTAAAGAAGGCCAGAGAGGAGGGCAAGCGAGCGACTATGGTCTTCGATCACCTCTTTATTGAGGGGAAAAAGTACTATCTGGGGGAGGGGGGGGGAGCTCTTACAGAGTCACGATAGGGGGGAGGCCAGCCCAGCTCGACACCGGTGTCATCCTACAGATCTGCACGTGCTAGCTGTGCAGAACGCCAAAAGGCCGGGTGCGATGGCAGTGGTGTGCGGAAACTGTGTTGTGAACCAGTTTACGTTGACGTCGTAAATACTGAGCGCGCAAAGGTGGGGTGGGGGTCACATGTAAATGTGGAGGAAGAATTTATGTTGAATTGTATTGATCAAAATGTTTTGGTTGATATGAATATGACTGATTGTGTTAATGCAGGCGAAGCGACCTTCTTATGTTCTAAAACGGATAACATGAATATTTGTGGTGAAAACAGAGTTGAAGACATTTACCGATCAGTATCACGTGACACACAAACAGACAGCGGAAGTTGTAAGAGGGGGGCATCTCAAAAGGAAAACGTTAACTCGGAAAGAGAGGACAGGGGTGATGATGATGTGTCTGGTGAACGATTGGAGAGGACAGGGTGATGATGATGTGTCTGGTGAACGATTGGAGAGGAAAACACTGAGGGGTGAAAGGAAAGATGTCAGTGAGAATAAAAGTGTGTTACATTTTGATGGTTGTGAAAATGATAAAGATTGTGATGTTTCCGTCTCTTTTTTTGCATTGGAATGTAAATGGACTCTTATCTAAATTAAGTGATATAGACTTTACTCCCTTTTTGTTGAAATTTGATTTCATATGTCTTGTCGAAACCTTCGTAGAGTATTTCAAAAACTTAATATTTCCGGGCTATACCATTTTCTGTAAACCAGCAGTTAAGTTTTCAAAACAAGGAAGACATTCTGGTGAGATTATATGTCTCATTAAAACTGAACTTACACCCTATGTCCATGAAATCAAGACAGACTCCCCAAATATTCTTTTATTTTTGGTTGATAAGAGTGTTTTTGGCTTTATGGAAGATGTGTTATATGTATGTACTTATATTCCACGTGAGGGTTCGCCATATTACACTTATTTTGATGTTGAAAATGGTATTAGTGAGCTTGAACAATGTCTTTTTGATTCTCTACTTGAGTTTGAGGATGTGCATATAATTCTGTCAGGCGATTTGAATAGTAGGACTTCTGACATTTGTCCAGATATCTTTGATGAAAATGATGTTTATGATCACCTTGTTTATGATTGTTCTTTTTCTGCTAAAGGCATGAGGAAGTCTGCAGACAAGTGTATAAATAATTATGGAAGATATTTGTTAGATATGTGCACAACCTTTGGACTGTGGATTTTAAATGGCACATGTAACGGGGATGCTGACGGCAACTATACGTTCATATCAGAAGCAGGATGTACGTTAATGATTACTTTCTTCTGTCTAAGGAATTGTTTTTCGGTTTTGCGTCTTCATGTGAAATGGTGATCTCAGAGAGAATAGAATCAGATCATTTGCCTATCGAATTAAATTTCAGATTTTCTGAAAGAAAAACCAGATCGCAAGTAAATCCCACAGAAATAAACCAGGTCATTGAAAAGTTTGTGTGGAACAACGATTTAGGGTCAGTCTATACTCAGAAAATGACATCAGATGAAACACTGTTGGTACTTGATCGTGCCACAAACTTAATTGATCATGATTTCAATGGTGCTTTGCATCTGTTTAATGACTGGATTAAAAGGCAAGCAAGTTGTATGAAAAAGAGAATTAATCTAACAAAGTATGACAAAAACAGTGATTGGTATGATAAAGAATGTAGGTTAAGCAAAGTTAAGGCAAAAGGGCTGCTTTCTATTCTTAGCAAAACGAGAAGAAAAGAAGACAGTGATGCCTACTGCATAGCAAGAAGAGAATACAAACATCCGATAAAGAGAAAATAAAAACAGTATAACGATATGTTGTTAGACAGACTTATTTCATCAGTGAACAATCAGAGAGAATTTTGGGAAACTGTGCGTAAATATCCTTTAAAAGAAAACCTGTTCAAAATAGTCTAACAGTCGATGACTGGTTCAAACATTTTAAAGATTTGCTTGAATTAGAAGTAAAAACAGATGTTACTAATTCATTTGGAAATTGCAATGATACCGATGAGGAGGAAATTAGTTTTTATAAACCGTCCAATAACAAATGAAGATGTTCTACTAGGCCTAGCTGTAAATAGGTTAAAAAATGGAAAAGCCGCTGGACCGGATGAAATTACTGGGTGAGTTGTTGAAGTATGGTGGGGACCGAGTTGTTGACTTTTTTGTAAAGCTTTTTAATACGTTGTTTGATAAAGGCGTGTTCCCAGACAACTGGACAAACTCCATTGTTCAACCCTTGTTTAAGAAGGGGGACGTTAACGATCCAAACAATTATAGAGGCATTTCACTGTGTGATACGAGCAGTAAAATTTACAGCACAATCATTAATAGCAGACTGCAGGAATGGATAAAAGAAAATAATCTGACTGGTGAACATCAAGCAGGATTTAAGAAAGGTTACTCCACAGTTGATCACATGTTTACATTATTGGCACTCGTTCAAAAACAGTTTTTGTTTCAATCGTAAATTATATGTAGCCTTCATTGATTTTGAAAAGGCTTTCGACTCTGTTGAAAGGAACTTATTATGGCCCATAATATTGAAAAATGGCATCAAAGGTAAGATATTTAGGTGTATTCGTAGTATGTATGACAATGTCAAAGCCAGAATTAAATGCGGAAGTAGCGTGACTCATTATATCAACTGCACCCGTGGAGTGAAACAAGGAGACGCCTGCAGTCCTGTCTTGTTTTCTTTATTCATTAATGAACTAGCATTAGAGGTGATAGAGGGAGGCATGGTGCAATGTTTACGTCTGACTATTTTGAATTATTCATATTACTTCTGGCAGATGATGTGCCTTACTCTCAGAGACTGCCACTGGATTACAAACGCAGATTAACAGTCTTCAACGTGCAGCTGCTGCTTTGCAGCTGAAGGTCAATATGAATAAAAGCAATATAGTGGTATTCAGAAAAGGGGGGTATTTAGCTGTCAGAGAAAGGTGGACCTACAACGGGACTGTTATGCCAGTTGTGAATGTTTACAAATACCTAGGAATTTGTTTTTCAACAAAGTTAAGTTTTGTTGCTGCATGTCGTGATCTCAGTAGCAGAGCAAAAAACGCGTTATTGTGTATTTTACAAAAGTTATTTAAGCTAAAGTGTTCTTCTTCTCCTTCCTTTTTTAAGTTATTTGACTCACAAGTTCAGTCTGTTGTTCAGGTCAGTATGGTGCAGAGTTATGGGGCCTTGACAATGCAGCACTCCATTGCGAAAAGGTGCATTTATGTGCTATTAAGAGAATTCTTGGGAGTAGAAATGAGAACACCTAATGACATGGCGTATGGTGAAACAAATCGATATCCTATTTACATAAATTCAGCTGTAAAGTGTGTTAGGTATTGGCTAAAGTTAACGAGGATGGACGAATGTAGACTACCGTTTAAGGCCTATAGAATGCTTTTCAATTTGGATTTGCGTGACAAGAAAAACTGGGCTTCAAACGTTCGCTGTAAATTGTACATGTTTGGATTCGGATATGTATGGCTCAATCAAGGAGTAGAAGGGATAAGCGAGTTTCTGGAAACGTTTAGGGAAAGATAAACAGTAAACAAGTGGGGTATGTTTTGCTCCCATAAGGAAACCTAACACAGAGTAACTTTTATTCAAGACTGGCACAGCCTTTTAAACTTGAATAAAGTCAGACAAATACATAGACGAACAATCTAATCCGTATCTGGGGTGCTATTGGATTCTTTTTGCACCCATGGTGGTGAGAACACCACAGTATTATGGACTGTGGTGTGTCTATTTGACGCCGGGAGCGCAGACACAACCAGCCGTGTCCTCCCTGATGAGTCCCGATCCAGCGGGCGAAAGGCCTCGGAGCAGGCAATACAAATATATCTGCCTTCAAAAGGGATTGCGATGGTCCCCTTATGCAGCTAGAGAAGAGTTTTCATATCTGTAACATTTTTTTTTTAAATTTCATTTTCCCAGTTTCTCCATCTTCAAACTCCCCTCCCCTCTCCCCTCAAGTCCAAATCTTTGCCAGACAGTTCAGTTGTTGGCCTGCGCTTGTTTTTTTCCCCCACTATTAGATTGTTCGTCATGTATTTGTCTGACTTTATTCAAGTTTAAAAGGCTGTGCCAGTCTTGAATAAAAGTTACTCTGGGTTTGGTTTCCTTATGGAGCAAAACATACCCCACTTGTTTACTGTTTATCGTTTACTGTTTCCTACCTCATTTCATTTCCGGTTTAGGGAAAGGTTAATTTTGTGCAGATGGCAGGATTGGAATAACCATATCAATAACAGTGACAGGTTTAACGTTTACAGAACCTTCTGCACTATTCCGGATGCTAAAACATATTTGTTACTCAATTTGGACAGATATTTGAGGCATGTATTGATACGATTTAGGCTTGGTATTTCTGAAATCGAAGTACATCGTAATCGTCATAGACAACACAGTGAAGGTGACTTACTATGTCCACTTTGTCAAAGAGAGAAAGAAGATTAGGTACATTTTGTTCTATGCTGTCCTATTTTAAGCGACTTAAGAGCACAATACATACCGTTGAAATATTATAAGATACCAAAATCAGTTCAAATTAGCGTTGCTGATGGCATGTGTAAATGAAAAAACGATCAGAAATTTGTCAATCTATCTTTACAAGGCTTTAAAATTACGGTTCTATTCTCATCTCTTGAAATTATAGCAAAGTGTATTACGAATGATGTCATTGATTCTAAATGCCAGATTGGACAATTGTTTGTATATATGTATCCCATCATGAGGGGCAATGGCCTAAACATGATTAAACTTTCCGTATCCGTATCCTATCTCTCTCTCTCTCTCTCTCTCTCTCCTCTCTCTCTCTCTCCTCTCTCTCTCTCTCTCTCTCTCTCTCTCTCTCTCTCTCTCTCTCTCTCTCGTAGCCCCTTAGAAGGGGCTATGGCCTTTACGAAGAAAATATCTATGTCTATGTCTCTCTCTCTCTCTCTCTCTCTCTCTCTCTCTCTCTCTCTCTGTCTGTCTAGCTCTCTCTGTGTCTAGCTCTCTCTCTCTCTCTCTCTCTCTCTCTCTCTCTCTCTCAGTCTAGCTCTCTCTCTCTCTCTCTCTCTCTCTCTCTTCTCTCTCTCTCTCTCTCTCTCTCTCTCTCCCCTCTCTCGTACCCCGTAGAAGGGCTATGGCCTTTACGAAGAAAATGTCTATGTCTATGTCTCTCTCTCTCTCTTCTCTCTCTCTCTCTCTCTCTCTCTCTCTCTCTCTCTCTCTCTCTCTCTCCTCTCTCTCTCTCTCTGTCTAGCTCTCTCTCTGTCTAGCTCTCTCTCTCTCTCTCTCTCAGTCTAGCTCTCTCTCTCTCTCTCTCTCTCTCTCTCTCTCTCTCCTCTCTCTCTCTCTCTCTCTCTCTCTCTCTGTCTAGCTCTCTGTCTGTCTAGTTCTCTCTCTGTCTAGCTCTCTCTCTCTCTCTCTCTCTCTCTCTCTCTCTCTCTGATACAGCACAGCCCCTCCCCATCCTCCATCTTTCATGGTCAATGATCTCCATCACATCCCTTCGACCTCACCTCTCACACCCTCCAGCCTTGCGCCCCCCCCCACCCCCCCCCCCCCCCACCCCCACCCCCACCCCACCCCCGCTTTTTTTTTATCCTACCCCCTTCTTTTGTGGATGAGATGAGGAGAGAGAACGATTCCTGTACAAAGAGAATGAATATTCCCCATGATTCTTGCTGGTATTTTTGTTGTTGTTGTTTGTTGTTGTTGTTGTTGTTGTTTTGTTGTCCCTGTTGCTGTCCCTCCTTTCGCTGAAGATGAAAGGATGGAACGGTTCCCCAAGCAAGGATGCTTCCTGCTGTGTGTATTGTTGTGGTTCCTGTGTGCGTTGTTCGCTTTGTTTTGCGAAGGTTAACGTTTTCTAACAGCAAAGTAGAGAGACAGACAGAGAGAGAGAGAGAGAGAGGGAGAGAGAGAGAGAGAGAGTGAGTGGGGGGGAGAAAGAGACAGACAGAGAAACAGAGCAGAGATACACATATAGGCCGAAAAAGGGCACAGAGAGAGAGAGAGAGAGAGAGAGAGAGAGGAGAGAGAGAGAGAGAGAGAGAGAGAGAGAGAGAGAGAGAGAGAGGAGAGACAGAGAGACAGAGAGAGAGAGAGAGAGAGAGAGAGAGAGAGAGAGAGAGAGAGACAGAGAGAGAAAAGAGAGAGAGAGGGGAGGAGGGAGGGATGAGGGAGATGGGACAGTGGTAATGTGCAGCACGAGGTGGTGTTAATATTTATAACCTACCAGCAATGATAGTAGGGCTTCTCTTGATAGATATGTATGATGTATATGTCTGATGCGTGCACCCCATCCCGTCCCCCCTCCCCCCCCCCCCCCCCCCCCCCCCCCACACACACACATTAGGATGGGACAAGAATTCGCGGGGGGAAGGGGTGGGAAAGGGGGGAGGCGGAGCTGATGGGTTAAGGAGTATGCATAAAATGCAATGGATAACGCAATGGCGAGAGTCTGTTCTTATCTATCTATCCATCTATCTGTGTGTATATGTGTGTGCGTGTGCGTGCGTGCGCGCGTGCGTGCGCGCGTGCGTGCGCGCGTGCGTGCGTGCGTGTCTGCGTGCGTGCGTGCGTGCGTGCGTGCGTGCGTGTTTGACGTCCGTCATTGTCTTTATTGGGCAGCCAAACCGTAATGGAAGATGGATTGGGGGGTGGGAACGGGAGGAGGTGGGATGCGGGTGGGTGGGGGAATGTCTAGAAGCTAAAACCACTGCGTTTTCTTTGATTCCTTCTCTCTTTCTCTGTCTCTGTCTCTGTCTCTCTCTCTCTGTCTTTCTCTGTTTGATTCAATCTCTCTCTTTCTCTCTCTGTCTATCTGCCTGTCTCTGTTTTATTCAATCTCTCTCTCTCTCTCTCTCTCTCTCTCTCTCTTCTCTCTCTCTCTCTCTCTGACTGTCTGTCTGTCTGTCTGTCTGTCTGTCTGTCTGTCTGTCTTCTGTCTGTCTGTCTGTCTGTCTGTCTGTCTGTCTGTCTGTCTGTCTGTCTGTCTCTCTCTCTCTCTCTCTCTCTCTCTCTCTCTCTCTCTCTCCTCGTTGTCTGTTTGCCTGTCTGTCTGCCTGTCTGCCTCCCTGTCTGTCTGTCTGTCTGTCTGTCTGTCTCTCTCTCTCTCTCTCTCTCTCTCTCTCTCTCTCTCTCTCTCTCTCTCTCTCTCTTCTCGGGGGTACGAGAAAAATGGCGGCAGTAAGGCTGTGTTTAAGTTGAGCTCCGTCCTTTTTGATTCAGTGGTGCAGTGAATTAAGACAGGACAGCCTATCAGTGTCAATTACCCGTGTGAAGTGTTCCCGTGAGCTATTCTGTGCTGAAAAAATGATTGACTTGTCACTGTGGCGAGCAAGAATCGGTACTTTTTGTGGCAAACTGACATGTGCCAAACTGTGCAGCGTTCGTGTTCAGTGCGGAAAGGTGACGAAGAATGTGCGACACTGTCAGTTTGGAGTGTTCTCACTGGTGTGCTGTATTTCTGGGCAGTGTTGGCTGTGATTCACGCTCTCTGTGCTGTGTGTGAGAAACTTTGTGTTTATGAAACAACCGATGTTGTTTTTTTTGCAAGATGTGCAGAGAAGATTAGTGGTGAAGTTACTGACACATTCGACTACAGTCAACTGAAGGATCTGGTCACTGCGGCCAGCTTGTGCCCGATGTCCTTGTTTTGTGCTGTGTCGCCAACAGTGGATTTCTCCTGTACAAGCTGCTACTGAGTGGGGACATTGAAGTGAACCCAGGCCCCTATTCCCATGGAAACAGTGACGAACAATCCACGGATATCGCCAACATCGACCAGACACTGACAGAGGACAGCAGTATCATTTGCCCTGAAATGGCAACGGAAATCTTGTTAGCTCTCAGAGAAGATATGAAACAGGACAGGGAACAACAGAGAGAACAGAATTCATTCATTCGCAGCGAACTGTTCGAAATTAAATCAGAACTGGGGATAGTGTCTAATAAATGTAATGAGATCAACGATCGGTGCGCCCAGGTGGAAGCAGAACAGAACAGGCTGTCAGTTGCTGTAGAAAGTTTGTCCTCAGAACTGGATCAGCTGTATGACAGAATGGCAGAGGGTAGGGAGGAGACACGGAATCTGTCGGTGAAAGTGTCCGGACTAGAACAGCAAGTAATGCAGATGTCGGAAGAGCTCGACAGACTCGAAAGTTTTTCGAGGCGGGACAATCTTCGTTTTTTTGGTATCCCTCCCAACGATAAAGAAGATTATGACACGTGTGCGCGATGTGTTGTGGACATCTTGAACAGTGTCAGTGGTAACAAAACATGGAAAGAAGAAGACATTGTCCGTGCTCACAGGGTAGGTCAGAGAAGAACTGGCGAAGCCAAAACAATGATCGTGAAATTTCGGCAATGGAAAGACAAAATGGAATTGATTCGCAATCGCGAATTCCGCCATGAACTAGAAAAGAAAGGCGTCAGGCTGGCAAATGATATGACCAGGAGACAGGCAGAGATAGTGGCGAAGGCAAAGCAAGAGGGAAAAGCAGCATATTTTGTCAGAGGCAAGTTGACCATCGGACCACGCAGACCCGATCCACGATCATATGCCGAGGTGGCAGCGACGGACGCGACTCGTGGTGACATCAACACGACGAAGGCTGGTACGATCGGAAAGTTTAGCAGCCGGTGCACGAGAGATGGCAGTGATACCGGGGATTCCCCTCGGCGTCATTGTGACGTCACACCAAGGACCAGCCAATCGAATGCAGCAGAAGCAGTGGTGGCGGGGGCGTCAGAAGAGGACCGGCCTGTTGCGTGTGGCGATGACAGGGAGGTGTTTCCTACGAGTCAACGTGACGTCAGGGGAAGCTGTGACCGGTCTTCCTGCAAGAGCAGCAGTGTGGTGTGTGACCCTTCACCTTCAAGCCAGGTGCCTGCTTCAGTGAGGAAACTATGCAGCAGAGGTCCTAGTGACTGTTCGCCTGGCAGTGGCAGGATTTCCACGGCCGGTTCACATCTTCACGTGTCAGGGGATATTTCTCAGTGTGTGCGTGGTGTAGCAGGCAGGAGAACACCTGGCACTGCGGACAGCAGCAGGTCACGACGTGTGCCTGGGAGAGTGACCACGCAAAGTGCAGTGCGAGGAAGTGGTACGTGCACACAGACGGGATTAAACACTTTTCTGGCAAAAACTGGAAATGACAGGTCTCTGCGTTCAAAAAACAATTCGAAATAGGACAGGCAAGACCATCAGGTAAATGAAATAACATTTCTTAACTACAATGTTGAAATCTTTATAGTAAACTATGTGATGTATCCTTTAAAAATTATGTAAATGGCTTTGATTTCGTATGTCTAACTGAAACGTTTATCGACAAGAAATTTGATTTCTCTGGTATTTTTCACGACTTTGCGAAGTTCCATGCACCTGCTAAGAAATTGTCGAAGCAAGGTCGTAATTCTGGTGGCGTTCTTTTAATGATCAGGAAAACCTATGAAAAACATGTGACCCAGATCAGTGTTAATTGTGACAACATGGTCGTTTTAAAAGTAAACAAAAAAGTCTTTAATGTAAACAAAGATGTATTGATTGTTGCATGTTATGTTGTGCTGAGGGAGGATCGATATACAATCACTCTGGCATCAAAGATGGAATTTTGTTATTGGAAGAAACTTTGCTGGAAATAACTGAAAATAATGATTTAAATATCCTCATATTTGGCGACTTAAATGCCCGCACAGGCCGCCAACAACCCAAACCTGAGAATATGTCTTCCTTTACTAGTGTTGAGAATGATGATAATGATGTTATTGATGTTTATGATGATGATGATGTTGATGATGACACTGTGGTAGCAGCTAGTGCTGTTGCTGACAGTGATGATGATGTTGATGTTGATGATGATGACGATGTTGATGATAAGTGTGACACTAACATTAGTCCAGTAATTGTGTACGCACACGTAAAAAATGCTTTAGTGCGATGTTCTAAAGACTTGTTCATAAATAAGTTTGGTAAATCTCTATTGGATTTATGTTTCATGTTTGAACTTGTAATTGTGAATGGAACATATGGCGACACTTCAAAAGGAGAATTCACCTTTGTGTCGCCCCGTGGTAGCAGTGTTATTGATTATTTTATTGTGCCACAAGACTTACTCGAACATTGCAGTATGAATGTAGCGGACTGTTTGTTTTCTTGGCATTTGCCTTTGGAAATGAAATGGAAAATTGGTAGTACTGAGAAAAAAGAAGAATGTCCAGTGTCTTGCGAAGAGAAGCGCATTATATGGTCTGAAGAATGGTGCGGAAACTTATGTGGAGGAACTAAGCTCAGAAGAGTTTAAAAAATGTATTGATAGAGCCATGCAATTCCTTAACGTTGATGTTAACACATGCTTAGAATTGTTTGTGAACACTTTATGTAGTGCTGCTGGTTGTATGGTGAGATCTGTGGGGAAAAGGAAGAGAGAAGTGAATGACTGGTTTGACAGCGAGTGTGGAAGAAAGAAAAGAATTGTCAAAAGATGCTTGAAGCAATATCAAGAGCTAGATTAAACAAATTGAGGGAAAGAACGTAAAACGCTGTATGTTAAGGAAAGAAAGGAATACACAACAATGAAAAGAGAGAAGAAAGAGAATTCGATGAGAAACGATTAGACAGCTAAAAAAATCAGTTCATGACTCCAAACTATTCTGGTCAACAATTAGATCAATAAGTAGAAAACCAGTGATCTATAACGAAATTACCTCACAGCAGTGGCATGATCATTTTTTTGAAGTATTCAATGGCTTTAACAATGATTCCGAACACTCAAATATAGAGATAGACAGTGAAGATCTATTTACAGAACCATTATTCAATAGTGTGATAACAAGAGATGAGGTCATAAACGGCATAAATCGTATGAAATGTGGCAAAAGCGCAGGTCCGGATAAGGTTGTTTGTGAAATGTTCAAACGTGCCAACTCTATTGTTATTGATTTCATAGTAAGCCTGTTTAACTCGCTGTTCGATAAAGGAATCTTTCGGAGACATGGTCAAAATCGATAATAATCCCTCTTCACAAAAAGGAGACAATAACAATCCCGATAATTACCGAGGCATTGCACTGACAAGTATCTTAAGTAAAATTTATACACATATTCTTAATAAAAGATTAACTGCTTGGGCAGAAAGAGAAGAGAAAATTACAGAAGAACAAGCTGGATTTCGTTCTGGATATAGCACAATAGACCACATATTTACATTGTATGCCTTAGTTCAGAAATACTGTTAAAAAAGACAAAATTGTATGTTGCCTTTGTTGATTTTCAGAAAGCTTTTGATTCTGTGAACAGAAATGTTTTGTGGAATGTTTTAAGGAAAAGTGGTGTGAATGGGAAGTTGTATGCAGCCTTGCGAGGAATGTATGATTCCGTTCTTGCATGTGTTCGTGATAAAGGCATTTATTCAGATTATTTCAATTGTCCACGTGGTGTAAAACAAGGATGTCTTCTCAGTCCCCAGTTATTTGCTTTTTTCATTAACGAGCTTGCTGTAGATATTTCAGAGAATGGAAGGCATGGGATACAAATGTTACCAGGGGCTACTGAGCTATTTTTATTGTTGTTTGCTGATGATGTTGTTCTCCTTTCTGATACACCTGTTGGTTTGCAGAAACAGTTGGACACTTTGAAAAAGGTATCTGATAGATTACAACTGACTGTAAATTTAAGTAAAACTAATATCATGGTTTTTAGAAATGGAGGGCATTTAGCACAACATGAAAGATGGTTCTACGGCAGATCAGAAGTCAAGTGACAAATAGTTATAAATATCTAGGTATATTTTTCACCACAAAATTAAGCTTAAATACATGCTGGCTGGAGACGTGTAGGAAAGGAAAGAGAGGGGTCATTGACATTTTAAGAACAATGAGAAGATTGAATTCAGTTGATGGGGTCTTGTTTTGGAAATTATTCGACACCCAGATACAACCAATCCTGACTACGCATTGAGGTGTGGGGTCTGTTGGATAACGCCCACATGGAAAAAGTTCATACTTATGCAATAAAACGTGTTATGCGTGTGCCGTTACATGCATCAAATAAGATAGTTTATGGTGAAAGTGGTCGATATCCTCTGTTTATACGAACATATATCAAATCAATTAAATACTGGTTAAGATTAGTTCATTTACCTACCACCAGACTCTGTAACCAAGCGTATGAAATGCTTTTGCTACAACACAATATGGGAAAATTTAACTGGGTATCTCGTGTAAAGAAAGTACTAACAGAAAATGGTTTTGGTATCGTCTGGCTTTGTCAGGGTGTAGGCAATACTGCGAGGTTTATATCCGAATTTACTGATCGTTTAATTTGTTCTTACAGACAAAACTGGCATTCCAGCATGGATGGAAACGTCAAATATGAATGGTTTCTCTCATTTAAAAGTAGTTTGGAAATGGAAAAGTATTTCATGTTTATTACAAATAAATGGCATAAATATAATTTAACAAAATTTCGAACTAGAACACTGGGCCTCAATGCAAACAGAAAATGGTTCGAAGCATCGGACAATAAAGCATGCCCCATGTGTGTAGAGGGAAACAACAGTGAAGATGAAGTGCATTTTGTTTTTGATTGTCCTGCTTACGCAGATATTCGAAGTAGATGTAAAATTTTCAGGGAGCCAGCTGCTCAAAGAAAAGACCTCGTAGCAATTCTATCTAGTAAGAATGAACAAAATACATATCATTTGCAAGATATATAGCAGAAGCTTGTGATTTTCGAAGAAAGAATATCTTAAACAATTTGTTGAGCCAAAATGTGTGACGATGTATGAATTCACTGTTAGCGCTTTTCGTGTATTTTTCATGGCTTGATGGTCGAAGACAATGGATTGCTGAAGTGTGCAGAGTGAGTGAGTGAGTGCGTTGTGTGGTGTGGTGTGGTGTGGTGTGTGTGTGTGTGTGTGTGTGTGTGGGTGTGTGTGTGTGTGGGTGTGTGTGTGTGTGTGAGCGCGCGCGCGCGCGTGCGCACGTGCGCACGTGTGGTGTATGTGTGTGAGTGTGTTTGTATCCGCAAACGTTTGTGTTCCCGATTGTATATTTGAATTTCTGTTTATACTGTTCGATTTCTATGTCTTTTTGTCTTGAATGGCAGATATTTGACGCATGCTGTTAATACTGAAATTGTAACCCCCTTGCCAACAGGGCTTGTTTGCTATTGGCAATAAAACTGTGTCAGTGTCAGTGTCAGTGTCAGTGTCTCTCTCTCTCTCTCTCTCTCTCCTCTCTCTCTCTCTCTCTCTCTCTCTCTCTCTCTCTCTCTAACTCTGTTACCCGTCAATACGGCTTTTCTCTGTCACGGCAGTTGGTCGTGTAAAGCCGTAAGAAGCCAGCCTGCCACCCAGCAAGATAAAAACAAGGGCACTCGACACGTGCTTCGGCGACTTCTGTCCTGCATTAAGATCA
>JAFLJL010013743.1:0-16587 GCA_018398815.1 Conus ventricosus | reverse complement strand
CAGCTTGGCCTTATCAATGGCAGTAAGAAACTATAAAATATTCATTCTAAACTCACTTCGGCTCAAAAAAAGTTTTCGGCGAAAGTGGCCAAATGGTGTTTTCTGTTCTTGGCAAAGTAAGACTTCAAAAAAAAAAAAACCAAAAAAACGCCCCTACAAACAACATCTGTGTAGGATTGCCGTTTTCAATAAAAATTTTACTAAATTTCAGATTTAAAGTTTTCCCTGTCGTTTTCAATAACAGTGGAAAATCCTTTGCTTATCTGAAATCACGTTGACTGCCGGACACTTGCACACCCCTAATTACTGGTTCGTGTATGTGGCAGTTGGCGGTGTCAGTTAATTACGGCACAGCGTTTTTTGTGGCTCCGAGATAGGCCTACCTGAAAAGCTGACAGCACCTTCGCGGCGCGGCCTGCGTGACAGAGTGGGGGGGTTTTGGCCGGGGCTAAACGACGTGCGTAGGCCGTGCTTTGGCTTTCGACAGAAAAATTTGTAAACGGCAATTCAAATGACATATTTTTTCTTGTGGCCTATATATTTTTGGTTGGGACCGGTGACATTTTTCTGACCGTGTCATTCTTTTGGCTGTTGACATATAAAAAGGCATTGACAAGTTATAGTTACGTGTTCTTGGAGCATGTATTAGTTTTAAAATACGGTTTCGTGGTGCCTGCGTTTTTGTGTGTGTTGTGTGTGTGTGTGTTGTGTGTTGGTGTGTGTTTTGGCGCGCGCACGTACGTTTGTTGCGTGTGTGTGCATGCGTGTGTGTGTGTGTGTGTGTGATGAAGGGGTGGGGTGGGGGTTGCTATGGTGGTGGTGCTGTGTTGTGTTTTGTGGTGTGTGTGGAGAAAGGAGAGAGAGGAGAGTGGTGTGTGTGTGTGTGTGTGTGTGTGTGTGTGTTGTGTTGTGTGTGAGTTTGTGTGTGTGTGTGTTTGTGTGTGTTGGGGTTGTGTGAGTGTTGTGTGAGTGAGTGGTGAGTGAGTGAGTCAGTGGTGGGGAGGATGTTGTGAGTGGTGATTGTGAGGGTGATGTGATGAGTGAGGTGTGTGTGGGGTTTTGCGTGTGTTGGAGTGAGTGAGTGAGGGTGAAGTGAGTGATTGATTTGATGCGTGTGTGTGGTGAGTGAGTGTTGTGAGTGAGTGAGTGAGTGAGTGAGTGCTGTTGCTGCGTGCTTTGCGTGCGCAAATAGGGAAAAGAAAAAGAGTTGGGAAGATAAGAAAATGCCAAGAAGAAGAGTTAAACTAGAAGGACAAAATTTAAATCATTGGCTGATAAGAAACCAAAATTGGGAAAGTGCTTTGATGAATTAAACACTCAATGGGATGTGGCAGAGGATTCACAAGACATTTAAGTAAGTTTATTATAATTTGTAGTTGTTTTTTAAAATTAAAAAGCATTTTTACTGTAATAATATTATTATATTCTGACATCTGTTTTATAAATAACAAGGTGCGCGCACCCCCCAAACCAGCAAACAGACACATGCAAGAGAAAGAGAGAGAGTCCAATCCACCCCGAACGAAACGCGTAAACAAACAAAAGAACAAAAACTAAAACAACGGACAATACACCCCCTTGTACAAGCGCGGGCGCGCACACAACACACACCCCCCCAGTTAAGGCAGAGCATGTAAAGAACTCAGGATAAGGACAGACAGACAAAAACAAGACAGACAATAAGAGAGAGAGTTGAATATGCTACAAAAGAAGACCACAGCGCTTATTCCCCCTTTGGGACGTTTCATGGAAAGTTTGGAATTTTTTATTTCCTGTTGTGTGGTCGGGGGTAACACGGGGTTTTGCTGTCTGTCCGTTCCCGCTGGGCTCAAGGGAGAGAAACCTGTTACCCACATTTGAACGACTTATGGTAAGGTTAACTAAGTTGCCTCAAGTTCTTTAATTAAGTTTTTAATAAAAGTCACCTTCAAAGTTCTTAATAAGTTTTTAATTAAGTTGTTTTATTAACTTCTTTTAAGTTTCTACTTAAATCACATCAAGTTCTTCACCCCCACCCCATGCATGCCACACTTAAGTCACTTTTAAGTTCTTAAATTAGTCATCCTCAAGTTCTTAATTAAGTTCTTAATTAAGTTCTTAATTAAGTTTTTAATTAAGTTTTTTAATTAAGTTCTTAATTAAGTTCTTAATTAAGTTCTTAATTAAGTTACCTCAAGATTGTAAATTAAGTCGTCCTTTAAGTACAACCAAGTTCTTATTCAAGTTATCTTATAATTATCAAAAAACAATACAATCTATGTTTTTATCTTAAATAGTAGATGTCTTTAAAATAGTACCACACGCCTCAAAAAACGCGTCACGTTAAGGATGTCTTGCTCAGCGTCTTTGGCGTGAGATTGGTCAGCATAAATCTTAATGAATTCTTACCCTCCTAAGCAAAACCCCATTGATTACAATTCTGGTCTATTTAAAATGTTTTTTTAAGACTCTATGTCTTTATTTATTGACTTCATCATTTTAAACAAATAATAATCCGCCATGATCTATTTTTATCAAAAAATTTTTAAATATTATTCCATCTGAAAAGGATCAAAACGATCTTTTTTTGTTTGGGGGTGCTGCGTCTGTTGTCTTCTGTATTTTGCGGTTCAGGTTTTTTGACTGCTTTTGTTTTTGTTGCCATTGTTTATAATTTTTATAACCGTAATAACCGCCCCCAGCAGCAGCAATGGCGCCAAAAATGACAACTGTTTTTAAATTCAATTTCCATGAAGAACTTTGGTGCTGTAGGCCTTGAATTAACTTGTTCTTGTTCTGAGCTGGCATTGAATCAACTGTTGGCGTTGGCGGTGTTTTGTTTTGATTATGAGTTATATTCTGTGATTGTAACTTAATTTTCTTTTCTGTTCAACTCTGCTACTCTTTTTCCTGCTGCAACACGCCCAGGGTACTTTAGCTTTTCACTCGTCACTATCTCTACCCGATTCAGGGGTTTTCTGATTTTGCTGATTTCCGACTCGTTCATTTTGAAAAGGGGAAATAAAATCTATATGATTAAAAGTAATTAATCCCCTGATTAGCGGCGATAACAATGTTCCAAATCTGTAATATAAATCACAGCTTGAAACTCTAATGACTTTGTTAAAACTGGATCTTGCGTTAAATCATACGTAAGATCTTGTTCAGAATCAATGGGAGCAAATCTCCTGACTAGTTTAGTGTACAAACTAAGAAACCCTTTTTCCCCACACTTTTTTACCATTCTCGACCCCAGCTGCGCCTCATACCCGTTGTGATACTTTATAATGTCTTGTGGCGACATCTGTTGAATCTGTTCAATGCTGAATTCAGTTCTGAGGAACTGTTTTTTTTTCCCACACGCCGCCAAAGAATACAACCTCTCCTTTTGGGGCATAACAGCTTGGTCATCAACTTGGTCATTCTTTAAATTCAGGAAGGTTTAGGCCGCCCTGTAGCTGGGAGTAGATCATCACTGTTCATGTTTTTTATTAATTATAATTATTTTATTTTTTAAAAAGAGCACCGAAAAAACTTTACAACCTTGTATCCATTCGCCGTTATTGGAGGTCTAAGTGTAGGATACTCAATGCTTTGGTAAAAGCCTGTTAAAAAAACCGGCAGATCTTGGCAAACTAGACTTTGAGGATTTAGCAAAGCTAATTTGCTATTTTTGCAGCTTCGTTCGCTACGAAAGATTTTCTGTTAAGCAAGGGAAAAATTCCAGAGAAATAAATATGTAAAAAAAAATACTTTTTTAAAAAATGGCTTTTACTCGTAATGATGATAGGGGGCGCTGTGGTGAATGCGCTTGCTTTTAGCGGAAGTAAATTTCGCATTTAGTAAACTACGGGATGACGCGAGAGAAAAAGACATAAAAAAAGTGTGGAGCAACTAGCAGCTGCACAAGACAACCTATGAAAAGCAGAGAATTGAGCAGTTAGATTTTATTAACGACAAACTGAAAAAACAGGGACTGCACTTACAACATTTAAAATGTTGACCCGGCAATAAAAGAATATTATCTTGTAACAGGCAAACCAATCGAGACAAATTTCCCCCACCCAAAATTTTAGTGACTTTTATCAACCATCAGAAAAAACAAAAGATGCAAGAAATCGCGTTTATTGTCGTTGGTATGACTGTTGTCTATTTTGTTGCGCAAATATTGGCTGAATAAAAATGAACAAATCTATTATTCGCCAAAAGGATATTGGAAAGGAATAACGGCAATTAAAAAGCTAAGCCAAGCAGCTGGGGGTCATTTAACAAACGCGAAAAAAATGGTTTTCTAAACAAGCAATCTGGCAAATTTATTTACCTGCCCCTAGACGAATACAGAGACCGCACTTTGTGAACACAACTCCAAACGACACCCCTCCCAAAAGGATCTTCTATATTTACCCTCTGATACGATTAGACGCAAAAGATTTAAGTACGCACTTACAGTCATTGACATAGCTTCAAGATACAAAGATGCGGAACCATTACACAAAAGAGTGCTTCTGCTGTTGCTGTTGCCATACAACTGATATATCAACGAGGCCCTTTAACTTACCTCGCATGATTCAAGTGATGATGGAAAAGAATTTAAAGGCCAAGTGAATCAATTATTGTTAAAACATAGAGTTACCATTAAAAGAGGGATTCCAGGAGTTCACAAAATCACAGGCTTTAGTTGAAAACTTTAACAAACAGTTATCTGAAAGGGCTTTTTTCCTACCAGTATCACAGAGAGCTGATTGACAAATAAATGTTTGCTGAAGACTCCAGTTTATCCAGCAAACTATTACCGTTTGGTTTAAAAGTAAGGTACCTTTATTTACCGGGGAAGCGGAAGGGGGGCACTCACATCAGGGCAACCGATCATTTGGGTGTTGATCCATATGAAATAAAAAGAATTGTAAAAATGAATCCGCCCGTGTATTATTTACGGGGAAACTGACACAACAAAAAAACCAGCCCCCAAAGATCTTTTGTAAAAAAAAAAACTGCAGATAATCCCAAAGACACAGTTCCCTTTAATTTTAAATTTACGGTTTTTCCCAATGTCCATATGCATATGAAAACTCTGGATTAACAAACACACGTTTTTGTTTGTTCTATCTAATGACTTCTTTGTTACAACCGTTTGTTGATCTCATGTAGATTAGATCGTATTTTTTCGTTGTCATGTTGAAAAGTCTTATTGTCAACAATGCTTTTTTTGTATTGTCATGTGATATGTTTGACTGCACAACACTGCGAGATATTCCTTTTGCTTTCTTAAAGGTTTTCCCCCCTGGCTCGAAATACTGTACATTTTCGACCTTAAAAAATAAACTCCTTAATCACCTTTCCAGATAATTCATCCTTCATCTTTTCCTAAAACCTTCTTATTAGTAATTGAATGCAAAGGCGAATCTTTAGGGTAATCGGATGTGTCATACCATCCTGCATGCCCTTTAGCTACTTCTATTTCCATGTCTTTATAGATGTCTTCAGTAGGGATATCTATAACAAAACTATCTGTATCTGTGTAAAGCACTCTGGACTCTGGATACAAGGGTTTAAAGTAGTCATAAAGAAATTCTAACATCAAAAGCTTTGATAATTCTAAAACAGTAAACCAAATAAATACGGGTTTGTCTAATTTGACTTTCTTTTTTTTCATCATTATGCCAAAAAGCTGATCATGAAATCTTCTGAAGTCCTGATAATTAGGTTTTGAAGTCAGCTTAATTGTTCGTTCTCTTTGGTAACTAATCTAACATCTTTGCGCTTGTGCGGATTCTCCATAGTCTTTCCGAAACAGCTGTTGTTCATCAGCTTGAAAAAGTCTTTTTCTGAAGCATCTGTGGATTTAGTTCTAAGATCAGTGTTCTTCATGATGCATGGTTTCATGAACTGTTCTTGATCAAAAGCGATTATACGATGAACTGCTCTCAACTTCAAACCATGTCTTAAATAAAATTGTAGAAGTCTGTAATGACAGACATAATTTTTTTGTCTCGAAGATTAGGCACAAGTTTAGGCGGCCCTTTTGGATTCATCTTTAGACTTTCTGCTGCTAAAGGAAGCATTTGCAGTCAGGGATTTTCTTGAGATAAAAAGTCAACTTCAGAATGTATCCAGCTTTTGGGCCCGGCGTCAAACTGCTCACCATTTAATGCCTTTTAAATATTTTTGGATTTCTTCTGTGTACTTTTTTAAAATTTTGCGAAAGGAAAGCTTTTGCGCCAAAACCCAACCTAAGATTTTTTTGCATCTAAATACATAAGATGGGTAGCCCTTTTATTGGAAAAAGTCGCCCAAAGATTTGTTGTTTGCTTTACAGAAAAGATGCGACCCCATATAATTCCTCCGCCAATCCTTTTTCAATCACTGAATCTTTGGGATTTTTAACAATAAATCAACTGTACTCAGTAAACTTTAGAAAGCCCCCGTCATCGGGCGCAAAATGTATGCCGGGACCCGGGCATAATGTTTCATGCGGGCTTTCTTAATTTTCAAAGACCCGCCAACAAACAAACGCAGCCATCAATGGGATCAATAGTCCCCTCGTTTTACAATCAACTTCTGCCTGCATTTTGGCAGCGGGTTAATCGAATCACTGTGTCCTTTCCTCTAAGACTAAAAAGAAGCGCCTTTAGGTGGAAGGATTTTATAAAATTTTTTCCCAACTGTTCAGTACTAAAGGGGTAAACGCCCTTTTCTAAACAAGCGTTGGGTCAAAATTCTCCGTTATTGGCGGCTTTAAAGGGACATGCCAGGGACTCTAATGATCCCATCTGTTTTCATAGAGCTAAAAAGACATGTTTTTTTAAAAGTAAAAAACCATGTATTTTTTTCTGAGGGACTGTAAATGCATGACCCCCTGAAGGCATCGTCCCTGCTTTCTTATAGATGATTTAAACCCTCGAAGTTATAAAAATAAGGCAGCTTCCATGTTTTAGGACAAACTTTAGTTAAGTTTTGCATTTACTGTGTGCTCTCCTCTAAACTTTCCAAAAAATTGTCATGGTTCTTATTTTTGGGATTGGCTTCCTCACTGGTTCTAAACCACAAATCCAACAGGGAGTGGCAAAGCATCTTTCTTGGTCTTCGGCGTCATCTGTTTTTCAGATAAACAGATTATTAAAAAATCATTACGCACTTGCTGCATGCGCTGTAAAAATTTTTTAGCCGCATTGGGGCCTCTGTATAATTCGGCGTTAAATTTGGCCCCACCCGACTGCAACAATGAAGAAAATGAGAAAATCGTGATTACTCTTTTAAGACGTTTTTCGAATTTTTTTGTGGCGCGGGCCCTTAAAGGAACAATAAGCGCTCGAAGTCTGGAAAACAATTATGGAAATTTTGCTCCTTTCCAGTTCTTAAAACAACTTATCCCTTCTGGGGGCTAATTAGTTCCGTATTTCAAGTTTTTTATGTTCGCTTGCGGTTGAGGGGATGGAATTCTTTTTAAAAAAATTTTCTGCAAATTTTTTTGGGCCATGTCTTTTGAATATGCTTCATTGTCACCTTTTCCGTTCAAGTTAAGGGGGGTAGCCCTGCTGGTGAAAACACAGCAGTAAGCAACATTTTTTTTCGGGTCACCTATTTTTGGGCTTTTATGGACACTTTAATAGGCTGAAATTTTTTTTTCCCCTCATCCCTGCGTAGATATTGACATTTTTGGGTTTGTTTTTTCTTCAAACTGATCAATTTGTTACACTAACAAACTTATTTATCGAAGTTAAGTCATTATGTAGGACAATATTTTTAGAACCTCTCTGCGTTTTTGCGACGTAAGCACTTGCGAGAACACACCACAAAAAACATTTGTCGTCTGTTTTCTTTATGTTTGAACTCCCTTTTTTGCAACAATGCGGAGTAGGGGAAATGTAAGCCTTACCACAATCGCGCTATTACCCTTTTTTTAATCGCTCTAAGACTTCGCCCTCTGACCAACCGGAGCCTCATTTTGGCTTTTTTCAGCGGCCCATCAAACTGTGTAAGCATTTGGCTCCCCAACCCAGGTTTTAAGTCATTATAGAAAGAATAGTCTGTTTTTTTTGTTGAAACCCAGACTCTAGATTTCTTCATTTTTTGTTATATAGTCGATTAAAACACTAACTTACTTTAACTGGGGGTTATTGTTTAGTTTCCCCGGGAATTGAGAAAAAAATGGCAACCTTGCCTGTACGTTTTTTTGGGATCAATGATTTCTAAATCAATATCATTCAGTGCTCTTGAAAAAACTTCTTATTGTTTCAAACAATTCGTCGGGACCTTCAAAATTTTTTATCCATGCTGAGTTTTTTTTTCTAACCAAAATATTTTTTAAACAAAAAAAAATTTAAATAAATACGATGGTTTTTTGTGCTTAAACCCATAAAAAAAGTTAAACCCCTTTGGCGTTTTTAATGTGAGCTGTTTGAGCGGGTTTTTTAATGTTTCGTTTTTTTTTTTTTAACATTCCTTTTTTATTTTCCCGGGGGTCGGCGGTTGAGAAAAACTTGCCCCCGCCTTTTTTGAAGATCAAACTTTTGTTTTTTTGTAGTCACAAATCGGCCTGAAAAACATAAATTCTTCACCTGATGTTTGAGTCATATGCTTTTTTTATAATCATTTTTGAAGGAACAAATTTTTAGCTGTTTTTTAGTTGAACTATACTGTTGCTTTTGGGTTTATTTTTTTTTTTTTTGCTACACACCTACGCTAATAACACGGGCCGAGAGCAAAGAAAAACCGCCTAGGGGTAAAGGGGGGGTGCCCCTATGCCTGTTCAAAGAACCAACACTTGTCCCTCCGAAACAGCCTTATAGTTTGCTCCAGTATTCATGGGAAACAGCTTTAAAGGCCAAATCCCTTTCTTTTGGGTTTTTGCTGTTTTTGAAAGGCCCCTGCTCTAGTTTTTGTGCTTGTGAAAAGTTGGTTAAAAAGGGTTTTTTATGAGGGGGGTTTCTACTACCCTTTTCTCTTGCAACCGGCGCTGAGGCAATTTGGAAAAATTTGAACAACATTTTTTTTTAAAATGAAAAAAATTAGTTTTCTGTATCTTTTAATTTTTTTTTTTAAATATTCGCGGGGCTCAATTAAAAAAAAAAATGACTTAAGGGTTTATGGGCTTTTTTTTCTTTCCCAATTTGAATGTTTACGTTTTAAAACCGTCTCCCATTCCAGCAACTGTTTATCCCTTTTGACCTTAGTCCCATAAAACCTTATTTTTGTTTTAAAATAATCATCAAGTAAAAATGTGAAGGTGTGATTTTTAGACGAAAGGGTCGCTTTTGGGACTTTACCCCCCCACCCCCAAACAATTTTTCTTTTTCGTCAAAATGATGATAAGGCCCCTAAGCCCGCTATGAAAATTTTGGTTAGGACTCCCATCAATTGTACTTTGCACTTCGTTATTTTGGGATTAAAAAAATTTTTTCACTTGCTTTTGCGAATGGTTCTTCTCTTCACACAGCAAAAAATACCTTTAAGCGATTTTTTGCGACACAAGTTAAAATTCCATATGGTTGCCCCTTTTGGGTATGTTGAATGATGAGCCGTTTTCGAAAATATAACAAATTTGACACAATTGTCTCAATCCCCCCCTTCAAATTGATTCAACAACATCAAACTCAAACGAGATGAAAAAAAAGCTGTATTTTGTTTCGGTGTCTGTTGATCTGAAAACACGTTTGTATCTTTTAAAAGTTAGTTCGTATGACATCTTTTTCTAAGCCCCTTAAAAGTAGGTGCATGCGCTTTTAACAACTAAAAAATTAAAAGGAATGGAAAAGCGATTTCCAAACAAAAAATTTTACCTCAACTTTTTGCCCTCTTTGCATCTCGGCGCCTATTCTGTGTTTTAGTGCCCCCTTCATTTCATTCCTTGAAACGAAGATCTTCCCCCCATTCGCGGTTAGCCTAGATCAAAAGGGGAAAAATATTCTGCATTGTGTAAAGAAAATATTCTTTTCCCCCCAAGTTTTCGAAATTTTTTTACGATTTCCCCCCGATTTTGGACAACTGTTCTGTTTGGGTCTGTTGTTGAAGCAAAATTTATTTTGAAAGTAAGCCTGCAGAGCCTGGCCAACCAAATCATCCGCTCCCAAGTCTGGAAATCTGACAGAAGAATTTGATCTGCATCAATAGTAAAATGGATTATTTGGAAAAATAAAAATTTCCCTTTTTTTTCCCCTTTACGCCCCCGGGTTCTTTTCAGTTTTTATGGGGTCAAAAATCGAGCCAAACTTTGACATTTTTATAAAACAAATAAAAAGTTAATTATTTAAAAAAAAGGAGGAAATTGGGGATGAAAAAGATATGTATTAGGGACTTGGAGACGCCGACATGGATGAAAAAAATCCTTTGGGCACGCCCGCTCACGCTCCATTGCGGTGAATTAACGAAGATAAGGGGAGTCATTTACCAAAAGTTTTTAACTAGAACCTCCCGAAACATAACCCTGATATTTTTTAAATAAAAGATAAACATTGTATTTTTGAAAGACAAAGGAAACGTTTTCCGCTTCGGAAAAAAAGAGACGCATCAAAGTTTGTAGGCATGACTACAATTTAAAAAAAGGGCCCCTTTTTGGGGCGAGCAGAACGCCTTGGCTTTACGAACCAAAATTAGGGCCGGTGAATTGCTAAAGTTCAAAACACCAACAAAAAATCCCAACAGATAACCAAATACAAACCACGCCCCTGAGATTTTTAAATTTAAACAGTGGACGAAGTAAGAAATACAGTACAGAACTCACGAAAAAAAGAAAAAAAGTAATTTACTGAGAGAGAATTATTAGGTTTTATCGTACTTTAAAACCATCAAAGGCGAATTAAAAACAGTACAAAACTAGGTGAAAAGATGGATATAAAAGAGAAAAAGAAAAACTCGCTGAGACGCGCCGCCGTAGGGCGTGAGATTTTAAAGAAGAATAGCCCAAAACAAAAAATCTTAGAAGAAAGATCAGCAAGAAAAAGTGCAAAATACTAACCGGACCAATTACGAAAACAAGTGAATAGAATGAAAATTCGAAAAAAAATTTTTTATGAAGACGCAAAGCTGCAAACGAATCAACCGTTTAGAAGCAGGGGTCACATTAGCAAGCGTTTTAACTCCTTTTGGATTTCAATAAGTACACTGGGGAGGCTATTACGGCGGTGGGGGGAGGGGGAAAATTCATGCCTCCATCCCCTCTCCTGATAAATCTGGGTAAAAAAACAGCTTGATCATCTTGCGAGTTTATAAAAAAATTTTGGTAAAGCTAAGATCTTTTCCCCGGTTTATTGGGAGTATCGTTAGCTGGGTTTTGTCTATGAAGCAAAGTAGTGGGTTTATGGGAGCATTAGGCGTTTTTTCTTTAAATTGGATTATATTCAGTAAATAAAAAACAAGTAATCCAGGACATTTTTCCCAAAAAAAGCGCTGTCTTTTTATTCATGGGATCGCAAAAAAGTCCACGCTTCAAGTCTTTGGGCTTTGGACCTCAGGATTGATACTTATCTTGGGGGTTTTTTTTTTGTTTGTACTTTACTGGGGCCCAGAAAATTTTTGTCTTTTTTCCCACCTTCTGTTCTTGCCGCCACAAGACATTTTTGTATTTTTTTTGTTCCCCACCTGGGTCTAAGGCAAAAGGGAGCATGTAATAAAACCGTGCCCCCCAGCAAAGTCTACTTTTGATCTTGCGTATTGTAAAAAATTTTTGGGCCCTTTTTTTACTTAATCTAAACAACTGTAGAATTAATGGCGTCCTCAAAATTTCTAAGTATTTTTTTTGTGCTCAAAGCCAGAGAAAAAATTAGTTATGGTGACCTTTCTGTGCTTGCGAAACCAGCAAAAACCAAACGAAAGTCGAAAGGTCGTTTTTCTACTTTTCCCCTTGGTTAGGCCCCCAATGTGTCTAAGATAAAGTTGTCCATGCTGTTTTATGCCTTGCTCTATGGACCGAGGTGAACGTGTGCCTGAAGGAAGATGTGGAAGGGGATTTCCAGTCATGTTATACTTTCTGTGCACCCCCACTTTTGGGGGGCCGCCAGATTAAGACCGACTTTTTGTCTAAAGCTGTTAACATTTAATTTTTAATTCGGTTTTCAAAACCTTTTAAAGCCTTCCATGTCTATTTGGTTGCGAAAGGGTTAAACGGGTTTTTCATTTTGGGAATGGGGCTCGCAGTTCGCAAAAATACGTCTGAAGGGGTAAAAAAAATGAAATCTTACACTGCCTCCCAAAGGGTAGGATGATTTAAATGATCAGAACGACCCCACACCCCGTTTTGCACAAAAAACACAAAGTTTAGTTGTTCTGATAAAACGCATCGGGAAGAACCCACTTTTTTCGATGTAGCTTTTTTAAAAGGAGGTTTAAAATATTTGGCCAAGGGGGTATACCCTTTTTTTTGAAAAGGCAGTCTGGGTACGCAAGTCAAAGGGATCAGTTCTATATTTTAAGTTTAGTGCGGCCCAACAGAATTTTTGCATTTAGTTATTTGAAAACACTCATTTTTATTTTGTTTAAAAAATTTTTTAAACAATAACAACCAAGACCGTCCTTCGTTTTTAGAGCATGCGTTAAGAAAGGGGGGAACCAAAATGGTACACCCATGAAATATTTTAAAAAAGCGATGGGTTAAAAAAAAGCAAAGCCCAAAGGGGATAATAAATTCTAAAAATTGCAAACAGGGGGGCCAAAATTAGCCCGTTAAACAAAACCTGAGGTTATTGGTTTTGCTCACAAAAAGAAACAATGGGTAAATTCCCATTTTTTCAAAAATTAACAATGCAAAACTAAACAATGTTAACATTCAAGCCTGAAAAAGAAGCAGGGTTTCTATTTATAAAAAGCTAGCTAAAAAGCAGGCTTTGCAGCTGACAATTAAATTTAGAGTTACACCCAAACCAAAACTACTTAGAGGGGGAAAATCCGCTCGTCTTGCATTACATTCATTCTCTATGTTCAATTGGGTGAGTTTAGCAATGAAAAATTATATGATGGAAGGCCCTCAACTGTTTAAGAGCTCTTTCCCTCGGGGAAAACTGCTATTGCGATTGAAATTTACAATTCCCCAATTTAAAAGTTTAAAAAATTGTTTTGGGAAAGGGGATCATTTAATTAAAGTCCAACAAAACGGGAAAGCGAAAAAAGGATAAATGCACATTTTTTTGGAAATAAAATAATAGTTTACAAAAAATGTCGCGTGGGCCCCAAAGAACAGGAGTTCATTAGCGCCTGGAGGTGTATAACTTTAGAATTTAAAGACCTTCAGACGTTGTGGACTTTGAACAGAATGTGAAATAGGCACTTTGTATGGT
Source organism: Conus ventricosus (assembly GCA_018398815.1). NCBI lineage: Eukaryota > Metazoa > Mollusca > Gastropoda > Neogastropoda > Conidae > Conus > Conus ventricosus. The sequence goes on along the minus strand of JAFLJL010013743.1, from coordinate 3,340 downwards.
TTTGAGTACACTAAGATGGTGATTATAACGCAAAGAGGTTGGCGACAACAAAAAGTTTCCTAAACTAGAACAACTGCGCAATCTAGAAGCAAATAATGTTGCCAGTATGAATATAAAATAGTTCGAAAACCTGACCTCAAATGGCACTTAGAACCATATTTAGAATGGGAAATAAAATTTGAATTCATAAGCCCATTTACATTTTTTAGCCGTCAAAAAAGTTTCAGAAAAGCATTCAACTCTGGCCCTTTACATGTAAGTCTTATGCCAGATGACAATAGTCGGAAAGAGATTGAAATAAAGCCATATGGAAATAAACAGTACATCCTCCACAGAAGAGAAACGGTTTTAAAAGATGCTTCTACAAAATTACAATTCATTCCACAAATGAAATTAGGAGACACGTTCACAATGATATTTGAAATTTCTGTCTTAAAAGATGTGAAGAGGAATGGGGCTGTGGGCGTTAGTGACGTCCTTCTAAAAGGAATTCTAATTAGCTGGCAAAACTTAGACGTTGAAAAACTTAAAGTTACTGTCGTCATTCTTCACAATGGTGAGGATATTAAGGTCATAACAACAAGCAACAAAATCAATATTAGTCTAAATAGAAACAATCTTACAGAACTAAATTGGATTAATCTTACACATTTAGACCTTATAGGTTTTTTATTATACTGAACAAGTTTTAACAGAGAGCATGATAAAAACAATAACTGGATTAGATTAAGTTCTGTTATAAAAACTATGGAGCAGTTAAACTTTATGACAAAAACCCCTCATTGTTCATTAATTTGTGGACAAACTGGTTGTGGAAAAACAATATTTATCCTCGACCTGTTACAAACAGTTTATCGTTATAATTTTGATCATATTGTGATTTTCTGCCCAACACTTAAATGGAACAAAGCATATCATGATAGAAGGTTTATATGGACTGATGATAACATATTTTTAGTTAATCCTAGCAATAAACTGAGTGAGTGTCTAGAACGCTTTTTTTATATTGTTTGAAGGAACGCAGACACTATTTATTATAGATGACTGTTCAGCAGAAAGAGACATAGTTAAAAAGAGAAACACTTTGTCGAAACTAGCTTTCAGTGGAAGGCATGCTGGGATAAGTGTGTGGATTTTATGCCAAAAATATAACTCAGTTTTAAAAGACTTTAGAGAACATTTAAAGACTGTAGTTTTATTTCACATGAAAGACAGAGATGCATTTGATGAATGTTTGCGTGAAAATGATGTTATTGAAAATGATCAGGAAAAACATAGGATTAAGCAAAAACTGAAATCTGAAAAGTTTAGTAAATTAGTATTGAAAACGGACAATCCTACACAGTATGTAAGTTTGTAGGGTCGTTATTTTTTGGGTTATTGAAGTCTTACTTGGCAAAGAACAGGAAAACACCAATTCTAGGCCACTTTCGCCCGAAAACTGGTTGAGCGCGAAAGTGAGTTAGAATGAATATTTTATAGTTCTCTGCAGTTTATATTTCTGTACAAAAATATCTAAAGCTTCGTTTGAAATTTTGCTTGTCAAAAAGTGAATAATTAGAAGGCAAAGGCTGTAATTACCAAGTGCAGTCAAAGCAATGAGGAATTGATATACCTCTGAACATGATTACATCATGCTCAATAGTGTATACAGTCAAAGCAATTAGGAATAAATATACCTCTCAACATGATTAAACCATGCTGAATAATGTATACAGTCAAAGCAATGAGGAATTGATATACCTCTGAACATGATTACATCATGCTGAATAGTGTATACAGTCAAAGCAATGAGGAATTGATATACCTCTGAACATGATTACATCATGCTGAATAGTGTATACAGTCAAAGCAATGAGGAATTGATATACCTCTGAACATGATTAAAAACCATGCTGAATCATGTATACAGTCAAAGCAATTAGGAATAAATATACCTCTGAACATGTTTACATCATGCTGACTAATGTATACAGTCAAAGCAATGAGGAATTGATATACCTCTCAACATGATTAAACCATGCTGACTAATGTATACAGTCAAAGCAATGAGGAATTGATATACCTCTCAACATGATTAAACCATGCTGAATAATGTATACAGTCAAAGCAATGAGGAATTGACATACCTCTCAACATGATTAAACCATGCTGAATAATGTATACAGTCAAAGCAATGAGGAACTGATATACCTCTGAACATGATTAAATCATGCTGAATAATGTATATTCTTAAAATGTCATTAACAGATGGGTGCAATTTTGAACAATATTTGGATTTGGATTGGCACCATCGTACGCCAAAACTGTATCGCTATGCAATTAATCAATTTTGATATATTCTCCATCTCTCTCTCCTCTCTCTCTCTCTCTCTCTCTTCTCTCTCTCCTCTCCTCTCACTCTCTCTCTCTCTCTCTCTCTCCTCTCTCTCTCTCTCTCTCTCTCTGTGTGTGTGTGTGTGTGTGTGTGTGTGTGTGTGTGTGTGTGTGTGTGTGGTGCGCGCGCGCGCATGTTTGTGTGCGTTGTGTGTGTGTGGGGGGGGGGGAGGGATTAGTGGGTACATGTGTAATGCCTGTTGATGCTTTAACTTGCGTGTGTGTACGCTCCCTTAACTCTCTCTCTCTCTCTCTCTCTCTCTCTCATCTCTCTCTCTCTCTCTCTCTCTCTCTCTCCTCTCTCTCTCTCTCTTCTCTCTCTCTCTGTGTGTGTGTGTGTGTGTGTGTGGTGTGGTGTGTGTGTGTGTGTGTGTGTGTGTGTGTGTGTGTGTGTGTGTGTGTGTGTGTCTGTGTCTGTGTGTCTGTGTGTGTATGTGAATGTGTGAACTAAAAAACAGTACATATGTACGTGCTACTTTCCCTTCAGTGATGTCAACATTCTGGCATAACTCCGATCAGATGTCCTTTACAGTCTTCCCCTCCTTCTCATGCGGCTTTTCCTGTTTGTAAACACGATTACAATGAAAAATTCATTCCCTCTCCCCTGGTTGCCAAGCAACAACAAAAACAACAAAATAGCAGCAACGACCGACACGACAAAAACAACGACCACCTCAGCAACAATGCTAACTGTTCCAAACACAAAGAAACTGAGAACGAAGCCAACAAAATAATCCTCAGTATTCAAAGCCTTCCAAACATGGGTGATTATGACGCTGACTAAGCCTACAGAAAGACTGGCGTCCGGGTGAGTAGGGTGGAGAGGGAGAACACATAATCGATGCTGACATGTGAGAGCGGTTATTTGTCGTCGTTCTTTGTGAATCTGTCACTCCTCTTGATGTGTGTCATGCTTACATACAACTGATGGATATAAGCGGTGAATTTTGTAAGGCGAGTGATC
>JAFLJL010013742.1:12500-24167 GCA_018398815.1 Conus ventricosus | reverse complement strand
CTCAGATGAACGCGTAATTTTTTCTATATAAGTTAGGTACAAACTGGTTTCGCATTGTGACACCAAAACGTGTTCACATCGTATCGTGGACTAACAGATTTTCTTTTTACTCCGAGGTAAGAGAAAAATCAGGTACTTTAGAAAAAGTATCTGACAAAATAAACGGGGTTTCAGTCTGTTGAAAGAAGCGACTTATCAAAAACTAAAGAAATGTGCTCCAAAAAAAGGAAAACCGCCAAAAAATGTGAAATCAACAAAAAAGTGTACACTTTCTTTATTTGCCTTGATTTTACTTTTCATTTCGTGTGTGGTTGTTGTATAAATTAACCTTGTGTTACAGGTATAAAAAAAGGGCGGATTATTTCATACTGACGTCGCTATGGAGAATTTTTTGTGCTCTCTGGAACAGAATCTAGGAAAAGTTGGATGCGCGATAGCGGAGGTAAAGACTGATCTGGAGAATTCTGTGTTGGCGCTGTTTGTGGAGGAAGCGTCGATCTGTTTAAGACTGAAAAGAAACGAAGAAAAACTAACAACATCAATTCGGAGCTTGTCTGGAAACGAGTGTTCGAGACTCTGAACACCGAGAACTTCTCCATCGGTGGTTGGGAGCGTACATCGAGCGAAAACATACCCGCATTCTTTCTTGGTGGTTGATGAGGGCGTTGGCCTGGCCTGGGACTATACTAAAACGCCCGTGTTTTGGCACAAAGTTTTTGAGCGCGTGATGTCTGTTCATGATTGAATGATATTTTGTTTGTACCTTAAAAAAAATTGATGACTTTTTAACATGCGTATATATGTGCGTGAATCAAGTCTTAATTTTGTATATACGTTTTCATTTTTGGATGATTGAATGAATCTGTAAGTTTTTGTTTTGATAAAATAACGATAATTGTTTTGTTGTTTCGTTAATGATGTACGTAGTGTACCGTCATCTTTTTTTTTCTGTACCTCGGGAGTGCGCTAACTATTTACAATTTGTTATACCGAAATGTGTTAAATGCTCGCTTTGTTACTGATGTGCGTGAAAGGAGGGAGGAGAGGAGAGAAGAGAAGAGAGAGAGAGGAGGAGAGAGAGAGAGAGAATTCTTAAACAAGAGAGAGAGAGAGAGACAGAGAGAGTAGAGAGAGAGGGAGAGTAGGAGAGAGACCCGATATTTTTCCTTTACGTGGATTAACCGTTTACAATTCGGTTTTTTGTGAAGTAATATGAGCTGTAATAAACAAAGAAACGAAGTTTGTTTTATACTGTTTATTCAGTACGAGGTCGGATTGAGTTGTGTTGTTTTTTTGCCTCGCTCGTATTCTTTTCACGCGTCAGAGAATTAGGTTACGGATGTTTAGTATGTATAGTTTTTGGTGTTTTTTTACTAGAAAATAAGCATCCAGCCAATGACGTTATACACATTTAAAACAAACTCCAAAACACACCCAACACATAACACGAAAACACGCGAGATTAACACGACTTGAACGCTTGATCGGGAAAAAGACCCGATGTTATTAAAAAGAGTAGTAGGGGCCACTACGTCGCGATCGAAAATTTCCCAAAATGGGCGAAGGTCGTTCAGATTGGGGAAAGGGGAAATTTAAAAAACTTTCTTTTTTATTTCATTATTCCTTTTTAAAGAAAAAAAAATTGGTCTGCATTTATCGTAGATTTGAAAACTTTGCTAAACGTTCAGAAAAGTATAAAAAAAAATATTTTTTTTAAATAAAGAAAAGTTGCCCCCGTTTTTAAAAAAAGGATTGTTAACTAGTCCAAAGCTTTGGGTTAATTTCCCCAAAAAAATCCAAACAGATTAACGGGGTTTGTTTTTTTGTTCCCCCACTATGATTTATTTGTTTTCTCATCATGTTTATCTGAAAGGGAAAAAAAATAAGAAAACCCCTGAACAATACTTTTAGGCCATAAGCGTCCGGAAAAATAAAAAATTTTTTTTTTTTCCTTTAAAAATAAACAAAATGCATGCATATTTCAGTATTTTGGATTTTTTTTTCTTTCAAAAAATGGAAGACTTGACCCTCAACGGATGGCTTTTACTTCATTGCCTTTCCCAAAAAATTGGGGAAAGTGGTTTTTTACTAACAAATAAAATCTCAAACGACATGCAAAGAAAACATCAGAATTTCGTTTTTACCCGTGCCCATGTCTGTGGTAAAAAAATTTTGGGAAAGAAAAGGACATCTAAAAAAGGCACCCCCCACTCACGATCGTCCTATGGTACTAAAAGGAAAAATCCCGCAAAAGCGAGACTCTACTACACCCGTAAAAAAAACAACGACGGGAATCTCGTTAGGGTTTTCCGTCGATTTTGCCCCGCGGAAGCCCGATCCCGAGACGATCAACTCTACGATACAACTGGGACCCCATTCGCCCCCATCATTACGAAGGAACGCGACAGCCCAAGTATAACACCGTTGGATAGTGAGGGGGCGCCGCCGGGAATGATAACTCAAAAAAATTTTTTGAAAGGCAGACAAAACAAATTTAAAATCAACCTCACCATTCTTTCATTCTCCATCATCGAGAAAAAAAGACTATCGTTTTTTTTCACGCCTCTCAAAATAATGCCGGGGGTGTTCGAGGCGCCTCGCCTCATCAAAAACCCAAAGAAGATTTTGATCTTTTTTCTAAAAAAACTCAACAACAGGGACATTTTGGAGCATCCAGACAAAAACCGACCAACTCCAATTAAACCGTCCGCGCAGTGACATCTACCAGCTTTTAGGGCAACCCGTTGCCCTGTTTTTCCCCAAACGGCTGCTGCGACTCCGCCACCCTAATTTCTCAAAAAACAACAGGCCTTTTAACACCCGGGTTAGTGACGAGCACAACCTTTTTCCCCTTACAGGTTTAACTTGTGCTTCTTCGGGCCTGCCTTGCAAAGGGGGCCCAGTCAAAAACGAACCCTTCCCCGACCCCAGGACTTTTCCGCAGTGGAAGGGACCCCCCAAACGGGGCCGATTTTTCCGGCGTTACCTTATCAACGGGAAGCATTGGGGGAAAGGGATTCGGAGTCAACGGGGAAGTCTTCGAATACGACGAAAGCGATCCCCCCTCCTTCCTCTTTCCCTCGTCGCGCGGTGCCAGAAAATACTCCGACACTATGCCCTCCTAAAACACAAAAATTATTTTTTTTCCCATCACCAACCCCAAAAAAGCGGCTCACGCGTTGGGGCCCAAAATGGGGAAAGCTGTGGAAAGAAAAGGGGAAGCTTCATGGGTCAAAAAATGACTTGAAAAGGGAAAGACAACATAAAACACGCTATCCCGGGGAATCTATCACCCATCACCCCAAACCCCCCGGGAAATATTGAAGGAAAAAGGCATTCCGGGGTGGACACTGATTTTTTTTTTCCTTATCGGGCCCCGAGTTCGTTTTTAAGTCAAATTTTATGCCCACGACCCTTCCTCCCCCAAAACGAGGGACCCTAAACCGTGTAACTTGAAAAGGCCTTTTTCCTTTGTCATTCCCAGTGTTTGTTCCAATATCCCTCGGCCGAAGAACCAGCCCTTTTCGTTTTTTAAGGGGGAATTCCAAGTTCTCTGAACAAAGGGTGATATTTTGGAAACATTATCCAAACACCCCCCTTATGGCCTTCTCAAAAGAAAAAATTTTGCTCCTGTTTTTTTGAACAATTTGGCCCAAAAGTGAAGGGGAAAGAGGAAGAAAACAAGCATCAAAGCCCAAAGTCTCTCTGCCCTGAACTAAAACGAAACTGGATGATTATCTCCAGGAATTTCCCCCGTGGTGGGTTTTAACACGCCAAATATGACAGGGAATGTCAAAACCCCCAAATTCTTGGGGCGTTTTGTCAATCTTTCGACCCAACATCCAAAGGGAATCGTGAGTTTGGAAAGGTTTTGACAAAGAGGGAAACCCCCAAAGACTCGAACCCTTTAAAATTTTTCTTGAAAAAACCCAACAACGAGAAAAAACAAATGTATCGCACATCGAAGCTAAAATTTTGGACATCCACAATTACCCTTCCCCTGGATTTTTACGCCAAGTACCCCCCTGCTTTTGAGGGAAGGGGAAAAGAAAGGCCCTTTCCCCCACGATTTTTACACGTCACGGGAAACCTTTGGGAAATTTGGATCATTTTACCACCCCCGGGAGGCCTTCTTCATTTTTCATTAAAAAAGCGCGAAAAGAAAGGAGGACAATGCCTATTGTCAACTTTTCCCCTGACGATCAAAAAAGACCACCATGAAAGACTTTCAAATTTTTGTATAAAAACCCAAAGACTTCGCCCCCTTCCTACAACTCGGGAAAGGCAGACCCTGTTTTACCCAAACTTTAGGGCAAACATGCGAAAGACGCCATCGGCTTTCCCGGGGTCTCACGCTGCATATCTTTTCAAAACACGCCCCCAGATTTTTTTTTCCTTGCCCCTAAAGATCTAAGGATTTTCCCACAGTCTGCTTCGTGAACAGGGGTTGGGGGGCCCCCCTCGATAAATTTTTCATCGCTACCCATGAGAAAAACAAAACGTTCGTTCGGGGCAATCCTAAAAAGGCCGTACGAACTTTAAAAAGGTTTACGTTTCCAATGCTTTGAATCCGGGGCCACTGTTTAAAACTTTCCCACCGAATATCCATCCTCAAAAAAAAGGAAAATCGTTTTAGAGCCAAAAAAAACCAACAAATACGGACACCCGTCGAGGGGAGTGGTTGGAGGGGTGATAAAAGCGAGGGAAATTCTTTTGGGCAGCATAAGTTCAATAGAAAAAACACGCTTTCGGACAACGCCGCATTCGTGTAGTTTGGTTTGATGGGGGAAAACCCACAGAAAACATTTTTCACGGTTTTTGTTTCCCCCGGTCCGCCCTGCCCCCAAAACAAAGAACTTGACCATAAACCCCCTGAAAAGGGAAAAACTTTGGGAAGGGCTAAACAAAACCCCGAAGACATCGAAGACTATTTAAAAACCCTGTCAAGGTCAATTAAATTAAAAATTTGGGAGTGTGAAGGGGAAAGCGGGAAAAAACCAACAGCATGGGGCAATACAACAAATTTTTGCACAAAGCATTTGGCCCCAAAACACCCCAACCCTTTTCCGAGGTTTGGGGGGAAAACGGAGCGTTTACTTTGTCAAAGCCGTGGAAAAAGGGTTACCCCTTTTTGGGTCTTGGTCAGTGTGACATTAAAGGTTCCGCAAAAAACTTCGGAACATTTGCTAAATGCCTCCCAAAATTCAAAACGGGGAAGGGGGTGGGAGCCTTGGGCGTTTATGAAAAGCTCGAAAAACCCCCCGCCCCCCCCAATCTTTTGAGTAAACCCCCGAAAGACCCTAAAGGGGGTTTTATTTTGGCCAAAAGGGATTCCCCTTTACCCCCCCATTGCTCCGATGGCCCTTTCCCCGCACGGACTCGAAAGGACCGACACCCCAACAATTTTGTCGAATCCAAGCCCCAAGCCTCCCTTTCAACATTTTGGTGAAACGTATCCAACGCCCCGTCGTCAAGGAGTTTCGGGAACCCTTCCCCAAATCCATTCGCTAAAACCTTTTAAGTTGTTTGGGAAAATGCGTAGGGGAAACCCTTCCCCCAACATCGCAAAGCACACCGTTTTTCCCCAAAACTTTGAGGGAAAAAAACGCAAAAGCCCCATAACGAACCCGTTTTTCGAATCTGACCCTTTTTGACAAAAAAACAAAAACGGGTGGAACGGGCCCCAAATCAAAACGGGTGGGGAAATTTCCCCAAACCACATCGGCTATTTCTCTCCCATACCCCCAACGAGAATGCTCCAGTTCTACTACGTTTGCGGGACAAGTTTGTACCCCCCACAAAAAAACCAGCTCCCGCGAAATGGACACATACTCCTGTTAAGGTCCTCAGCACCCCTACCTTGGGGAAAAGGCTGTCCGGCCTGAACCCCGTCGAGAATTCCCACAAGAATATCCCCGGGGGTTTTCCCTTTCCCCCCCTGCGACACGCACCATCGGGTTTTTTTGGGTGCCGGTGTCCGCGACACGCCCTGGGGCCCCCTCCTCCCTTTTGAAAGAACTTCCCAAAAATTTGGGCAAACCCCACCCCGGGTTTCCCTTCAAGACGGAATATGAGGGGGACGGAAACGGGGCACTGTGGGTCCCCAAAAACCCACTACCCGCTTCGGAGACCGATGACAAACCACTGCAAAGGGCCCAAACAAACAACAAACGACCACCAAGCCCCCTATCTCGAAAGTTCTAAAAACTCAGACCAACGGAGGCGGAATCAACAAACTTCAGGACGGATTGGGAAAAACAGCAAAACCCCTTTCAACAGCTAGAACGCCCTTTCTTTCTTCTACATCAAGAGACGAGTTTCAAGAAGGATTTGGGAAACAGCCCCTGAGCCCCTTTTGGGTTTAATTTTTTTTTTTTTTATGTAATAATTTGGTTAGGAAAAACCAAAAATATTGCCTAAAGTTTCCCTGATCACTAGCGGAATTTGATTATTGATACAGGCGGTCCCAAGCCCAACAAAAACAGAGGGGGGAATTAAAAAATTTTAATTTTTTATTCATTACTTCCTCTTTTGCGTTAATTAAATTTCTTTCCCTACCTGGGGGGAACCCCCCCCCCCCCCCCCCTTTTCCTCAGCCCCGAAAGACCTTTCCCCTGTAACCCTTTTCGCTCCCGGGTTTTCTTTCAATCCCTTTTTTTTTCTTTTTTGGGCACCCGCCCTTCGCTCCACTAATTTTTTTGGGGAACGCGGGGTGCCCCTTTTTCCCCCCACACCCCGCTTTTTCTTCAAACCCCCTTTTTTTTTTCCGACTAATCGGGGTGACGCCCTTTAAACCCGCTCCCCACACGTATTTAATTTAGGTCACGCACCTTCCGGTTTATTTCCCGGAAGTCACTTTTCCCGGGGTGAAGTCATTTCTGTGATGATGTCACTTCCCGGGGTGATTCACTTTTCCGCTTTCCGGGGTGATGTCCCCTTCCGCCGATGGGGCACTTCCCCGTGACGTCATCATTTCCCGACATTCCATCCCCATCCCCCATTAAAGGGGGGTCGATTTTTAACAAAAAATTTTCTACTTGCGGGGCGTGCGGCGTGTAGTTGTGGTTGTGGTGTGTGGGGGTGTGTGTGTGTTCTGACTGGTTCACGTTCTTTGTTAAATTTTCCCAAAAACCCCCCCCCCTCCCCCCCTTTCTTGCTCCCCCGCCCTTCCCCCCCCCTCCCCCCCCACCTTGTCCCATCCCCCCCACACCCTCCTTGTTTCGCGCACGTGTTCGGTATGTGCGGTGTTTTGGGGTCATAATCACGGGCGGGGTTTTTTGGGAAAAAGGGGGAAAGGGCGGGAAAGGGGGGTGCAGAAATCCTTTTTCATCATCCCGTTAAAAGGGCTAAATTTAGAGGGTTTTTGATAATTTGTTTAAAAAAAGGGCACATGTCCCTAAAAAAGTACAAATATGGTATTCATTTTTTTCAAAAAAAAAATCGCCAAAAGAATTTTAAAAGATAAAAAACGAGTTTTTGCACCTGTTTTAAACCCCCGCGTTTGACCCCAAAAACCCCGGGCGTCACTTGAAGGACTGGCCGTCAGGGCCCCCCCTACACAACAAACCAACCCAAGTTAAAACAAAACGATTGCGATCCCCCACACCTAAAAAATTTACGAGGGGGGGGGCAATATTGTGCGTAGCGAAAGGGAGCAGCTCAGCAGGAACGGAAATTTTTTGCAACATTTCCGTCTGATCAAAATACTCGGAAGAAGGGATTCGGTTTGTGCAACCAAGCCGGGGAGCTAAATTTTTTTTAAAACCCCGTCGGTTTTCCCGCTGGAAACCCCGGAAACGGCTATTTCCGACAATTTCCGAGCCCTTTTGAGTGGGTCAAAAAACTTCGTCTGCATTTTGCCCTAAAACTTTTAAAAGGGGGATTTGGAAGCTCGTACAGATGTACGATATCCCCCAAAGTTTATTCGGGTTTTGACCGATGAACCCGATCACACTTTTTTTAAATTGAATGAACACGTTTAAAGGCTTAGGAAGGAGAATCTCCGCTCGCCGTCAACGCGTTTATCGCAAACATAACCCTAGAATGAAAAAGTTTGTTTTTAAAAATCCGGGAACCAAGAAGGGAAGTTTTGGAAACCTCCCACGAGACCCTTCGGGAAATTTCCCTACGCCTTCGGAATGATTTTTGGCGGGCGTCCCCGCTGGAAAATTAAAAGCTCCTTTTTCCGGGGGTTTCCCCTGGAACAGAAAGTGGTAAAAAAAAACTTAGCGTTTAAACTGATAAGGTAAAAGGGCCCGCAGAAACATCCCCAGGGGCACAAAGGGGTGTCGCATCATACTCACGCTTTTTACATGATAAATTTAAAAACCGAACAGAAGAGCAAGAACCAAAAGAATCGCTTTCTGCGCCGGGTTTTTTTATTGTGTATGTCGTTTCTGACGGGCCTCCAACATATGACGTCACAATTTAAGAGATTAAGCCCCTGCCAAGATTTTTGATTAAACCCCCCTTTTCCCCGATTACAGGGAAAATGCCCACTTTCCCGGTCGTTTCGTGTGATCGGAGGGGAATCGTATTTTTATTTTTAAACCCAAATTTTTCAAACTTTCATACTTCAGATAAGCGACCAAATTTTTCGAAAAAAACCCTAAAGAGACCTTTAAAACCCCCCCTCCCCCCACCCCCCCCCCCCCCCCCCCCCCCATCTTCCTCTTCCACCTCGAACTTTCACCTCTAATAGTGTATTGTTGTCAAAAAAATGGGGTTTACAAAAAACGAAGCGTGTCAGGGGACTGTGGACGGGGTGTCGGAATACGGGGTGGGTTTCACTGCCTCTGAGGTGGCGCAGAGGTTGGGGCACGCAAAAAACAAAACCAAAAAAAAAATTAAAAAAAAAAAAAAAAGGAATTTTAAAAAAAGTGTGTGTTTTTGGTTTGGTGTGTTTGTGTGGGGTTTGTGTGTTTTGGTTATGTTCGTGTTTTGTGTTGTGTGTGTGTGGGGTGTGTTTTGTTTGTGTGTTTTTTTTGTGTGTGTGGTGAATGTTGTGAGTGGGGTGTGTAATGTGGGTTTTGGGTGTTTGTGTGGGGGGTGGTGGTGTGGTGTGGTGTGTGGTGTTTGTGTAAATGGTGTGGTGGGGTTTGTGTGTGTGTGTGTTTGTTTGGTGTGGTGTGGGGTGTGTGTGGGTTATTGCGGTGTGTTTTGGGGGTGTGTGTGTGTGTGTTGGTGTGTGTGAGTGGTGAAGGGTGTGTGTTTGGGTGAGTGGTAAAGTGTGTGTGTGTGAGTGGGGTTTGTGGGTGGTGTTTTGTGTGTGTGTGTGTGGGGTGTGGCGTGGATAAATTTCGTGCGCGATTAAAGTTGTTATTAAGATGTTTTAAAAATTAAAGTTAAAATAGTTAAATTAGGTTTTTAATTTTATTTATTATATTAAATATATTTAAATTTTATTATAAAAATATTATATTTTATTATATTAAAATTATATTTTATTATATTAAAAAGTATTTTAAAATTTTAAAAAAAACAAATCATATCCCATTATACAAATCCTAACATTTTCATAAACAATTAAAATTATATTTAACATATTTTTAATAATGTTTAGGGGCGTGCGCCGGGCCGCATGATTTCGTGTTTTGGGGGTGCGTGTTTTGGTGTTGGTGTTGGTTTTGTTGTGGTTTTGGGGTGTGTGTGTGTGGGTGTGGGTGTGTGAAAGTTTACAACAAAAGGGCAGACAACAAACACAGAGAGAGAGAGAAAAGAAGAAAAGAGAGAGAGAGGGAGAGAGAGAGAAAGGGAGAGAAAGAGAGAGAGAGGAGAAAAGAGGAAAGAAGAGACGACTATTTTACTGGTACCGTGGGGAAATTTAACAATTCAAACACAGCCTTTTTTTAAGGGACCTTTTGTCACCTGACACATTTAAAAACAATTTAAAAACCCTGTTATTTTTGCTTTAGAAAACGCCAGATGACGCAAACCCTATTTCTGCAGAAGACCCTATAGCAAGACAAACCCTCACGTGTGTTACAACCCCCCATTTAAAACCCTTAAATTTTAAACCCTTTTAGGGCAAGTCCTCATAGCACTCAATTTGTTTTAAAAGCAAGAATTTTTTCTGAAAAACATGATTTTTAAAAACTTTTTTCACAGATTTAAAACACGATTTCCCTTCAACAAAAAAAAAAGGGAAAAAAACAACAAAAAAATAAATGAATGATTTAAAAAGATAAATAAATAAAAAATAAACGGCCTACACAGCGGGCCCCATAGCAAGTAAAAACCCTCTTGATTGAAAAAAAGGTTAAAAGGCAGAAGGCAACCCCCTCAAGCAGCAAGTGGAAAATCCCTTTGCCATCGCCGTCCCCGCCCCAAAGACCGCAGAGAAAAACTGAACCCCGAACCTATCCGACTTGATCAAACTTTGTCTTGTTTTTTAAGATCCAAAGAAAGTTTTATGCTTCAATAGTTTCTCTCCTCTCACCTTTTCTCCAATTTTCCTCTCTCTCTCTCTTCTTTTCAAATTTTTCCTCTCCTCCTCCTCCCTCTCTCCCCCTCTCAAAAATTTTTTTCAGCAGAGGGGGGTGTGGGGAAAATTTGGGGGTTTTAAAATGAAAGGCATTTTTTTCTTTCCCCTTTTTCCTCCCCCCTCCCCACCCCCTCTCTCCTCTCTCTCTCTCCCCCCTCCTCTCTCTCTCTCTCTCCCCCCTCCCTCTCACACCCCCCTCTTTCTCTCCTCCCCTCTCTCTCACCCCCTCAGTTCTTTTCCCTTTTTCTAGTCTCCTCAATCTCTTCCCCAATTGTTTGTTATTTCGGCCTCTTTTCCTTTCCTCTCAGTCTCTATGCATCACAGCTTTCCCCTGTTTTCCCTCGTCTCAATTTACTTTCTTACTTCCGTCCCCCCCCCCTCCCCCCCCCCCGCCCCCCCCCCCCCCCCCCCACACACACACCCAACCTTCTTTCCCCTCCCCCCCTTTTGTCCCCTTCCTTTCACCCCTTCTATTTTTTTTTATCTAGTTTTGCTCCCCCTCTTTTCCCCCCCCCCTTTTATTTCCCCCCCGCTCCAATACCCCACAAAAGCCATTTTTTCCCCAAAAATCGCCATTGGACTGCCACCGGGGCAAGCTGCATCCCGCCCCCTTCATTTTTCCCCCCCCTTCCAAAACCCCAAAAGCCATTTTTCCAAAAGTCGCTCATTGTACAGCCACCGAGCACACTGCACCCGAAATTTTGTCCTCCCACCATTGTCCCATCCACCCACACCCTCTTGTACGCGCACGTGTGCGTATGTGCGTGTGTTCGGATCATAATCACGGGCGTTGGGTTTTGGAAAGAGGGAATGGGCGGGATGGGGGTGCAGAATCCTTTTCATCATCTCGTTAAAGGTCTACTTTAGAGGTTTTCGATAATTTGTTAAAAACAGGTCTACATGTCATATAAGTACAGTATGGTATTCATTTTTCAAAAAAAAATCGCCAGAAGAATTTAATAGATAAAAAACGAGTTTTGCACCTGTTCAAACCCCGCGCGGTAGACCGAAAACCGTGACGTCACTTGATGGACTGGCCGTCAGCCGCGACCTACACAACAAGCCAACGCCAAGTGAAATCAACACGAGTTGCGATCCCCCACAGCCTAAAAAGTCACGAGGGGGTGGCAGATATTGTGCTGTAGGCGAGTGCAGCAGCTCAGCAGGAGACGGATATTCTTTGC
>JAFLJL010013742.1:0-5000 GCA_018398815.1 Conus ventricosus | reverse complement strand
CGCTCTTCCTGGGGAAAGCACTCAGCCATGGTACAGCTCCTCCATCTTTTTGGTCGTTGTTTTCCGAATTTGAGGATACTTTTCTTTCCCGTCTAACTAGTATTTGTACAGAATTCCTCCAGTTACAGTTTCCTTGCCCTGAATTTTTATCACGTCCGCTACTGGATTCTGTACACGGCACTACAGCTCAGCATCTCATTTGAAAGACTAGACCTCCGTCCACCCACTTACAGTTTAGTCGAAAATGGAAAGAAAAAGAACCCCCTCTTTGTTATGTGATTCGAACAGGGACCTATGATTCCTTAACAGACACTGCCTACGCACCATTTTTCCCCCCAGTGTTATTTTGAAAAAGGCCCCTGCCAACAATCAAAGACATCATAATCCCAAGGGGCTCTCTCCAAGTTCCTTAAGAAAAAGACACAACATGCAGCATTTTTTTTAAGACGTTAGGGGTCAACGCCAACATTTTGACAATGTAGGAACCCCCAGGTTGCCCAAAAACCTATGATTTGGGTGAACATGATAAAAACAAAACTAGACAACACCCCCCTAGAGCAAAGAGTGACAAAGCACCCTAGAGCAAAGATGTGAAAACAGCACCCCGGGGCAAAGAGTGACAACGACCCCTAGAAAAAAGATTGACAACAGCCCCCCTAGGAAAGATGTGACAACAGCACCCCGACAAAAAAGGTTTTTGGAAATTTTACCCCTTTTTGGGTTGGACAAATATCTGACGGGGCGGAATTTAGGGGGGGACAGTAGATATCTGAAAAAATTATAGGTGGGGACACTAGAACTGAAAAGGCGGGAAATAGGTTGGACAAGTTTATCTACAAGGCGGGAAATTTAAAGGGTTTTCGACAGTAGATATCGACAAATTAAGGGGGGACACTAGATACTGACAAGGCGGAATTATAGGTGGGCACAGTAGATTCTGACAAATTATAGGTGGGGACACTAGTTTTGACAAGGCTGGAATTATAGGGGGGAATGTACGACAATGCGGAATAGGTGTGGACACAGAATCTGACAAGGCGGGAAATTTATGGGTGTCGACGTAATATCTGAAAAAATTTATAGGTGGGACATAGATAACAAGGCGGGAAATTATAGGTGGGACACAATTCTGAAAATGCGGGAATTAAGGTGTGGACATAAATCTGCAAGGTGGAATTGGGTGGGGACATAAAAATTGACAAGGCGGAAAAAAAGGTGGACCAGTATCGGACAATGCAAAAATATAGTTGGACCTAGATATCTGACAAGGTGGAATTATAGGTGTCGACAGAAATATCTGAAAAATAGGGTCGACAGTAATTCTGACAAACGGGAATTTATGGGTTTGGGGACACTACATATCTGACAAAGCTGGAATTATAGGTGGGGGACCTAGATATTGACAAAGCTGAATTATAGGTGTGACTTAGTTTATCGAAAAATTTAAGGTGCGACAGTAATATCGACAAATTACGGGTGTCGACAGTAGATACTGACAAAGCGGAATTAAGGGTGGGCACTAATACTAAAAGGTGAATTATAGGTGGGACACTAGATATTGACAAGGGGAATTATATTTCGACAGTAGATAAAAAAAAAATTTTGGGTGCACAGTAATATCTGACAAAGCGGTTTTATAGGTGTGGACACTAGTTCTGACAAAGCGGAATTATAGGTGGGGACACTAGAATCGAAAGCGGAATTAGGGGGTGTGGACAAGATACGACAAGGCGGGAAATTTTAAAGGTCGACATTAAATCTGAAAGCTGGAATTATAGGGTGGACACTAGTATCACAAGGCGGGAAATTAAGGTGGGGAACTAATATCTGAAAAGGGTAATTATAGGTGGGGACCAAATCTGACAAGGCTGAATTATAGGTGGGGACCAGATTTTGAAAAAGGCGGAATTATAGGTGTCGACAGTAGATATCGACAAAGGGAATAAGGTGTGGACACTTTTTCTGAAAGGCTGGAATTATAGGGGGACACACATATCGACAAAGCTGGAATTTGGGTTTTGGGACACTGATATCTGACAAAGCGAATTTAGGGTCGACAGTAATTTTGAAAAATTTTGGGTTCGACATAGATACAAAAAAATTTACAGTGTCGCAGAAATTATCTGACAAGCGGGGAATTTATGGTGTGGACAAACATATTACAAGGCGGGAATTATAGGTTGGACACTAGATATCTGACAAGGCGGAATTAAGTGTCGCATAGTATTACAATTTATGGTGTCGACGTAGATATCTGAAAAAGCGGTTTATAGGTTGGCATAGATATTGACAAAGCTGGAATTTAGGGGGGACACTAGAATTGACAAGGTAAAATTAGTGTGGACACTAGATATCTAAAAGGGGGAAAATTAAGGGTGTCGACATTAGATTTGAAAAGCGGGAATTTATAGGTTGACCAATACGACAAGGCTGGAATTTAGGTGTGGCACAGATATCGACAAGCGGGAATTATGGTGGGGACCAAATTCTGAAAAGTGGAATTAAGTGGGGAAAAAGATATCTGAAAAGGCGGGAATTATAGGTGTCGAAGTAGATATTGACAAAGCGGGAATTATAGGTGGGACACTGATATCACGGGGGGGGGAATTATAGGTGGGACCTAATATTGACAAAGCTGAATTTAATTGGTTGGACATAGATATTGACAAGGCGGGAAATTTATGGTGTGGACACTAAAACTGAAAAGGCTGGTTTTTAAAGGTTCGACATAGAATTGAAAAAACGAATTATGGGGTTGGACACTAGATATCTGAAAAGGCGGGAAAAATTTATGGGGTTCGATGGGGAAATATCTGACAAATTTAAAGGGTGTCGACGTAATATCTAAACCTGAATTATAGGTGGGGACAATAAATCTGAAAAGGGAATTATGGGTGTGGAACTAGATATTTTACAAGGCAAAAATTTAAGGGTTGCGACAGTAGATATCGACAAAGCGGGAAATAATAGGGGGGACACTAGATTTTTAAAAGGCTGGAATTATAGGTGGGGACACTAAAAAGACAAAGCGGAAATTTTGGGGTTGGAATAATATTGAAAAGGGCTGGAATTAAAGGTGGACACTAGATATCTGAAAAGGCGGAATTATAGGTGCGACAGTAATACTGACAAAGCTGGAATTATAGGGTGGACACTAGAAAACTGAAAAAGCGGAATTATGGGTGGGGCACTAGAACTGACAAATTAAGGTGTCGCAGTGTATCTGAAAAACCCTGGAATTTAGGTTGGACAATCTATCTAAAAAAGCTGGAATTATGGGGTTTGGACATAGATATTGCCCCGGCGGGAAATTGGTTCGACAGTAGATACTGAAAAATTACGGGTGTGGACACTGATATCTACAAAGGGGGAATTATAGGGGGGGACAAAATATCTTGCAAGGGGGGAATTATGGGTGTGACAGTAGATTCTGACAAGGCTAATTTAAGGTGTGGACACAGATATCTGACAAGGCGGGAATTATAGTTTGGCACTAGAATCTGCAATGCGGGAAATTTATTGGTGGGGACCTAGATTTGACAATGGGAATTAAGGTGTGGACACTAAATATCTGACAAGGCTTGAATTATAGGGTGGACATGATACTGAAAATGCTGGAATTATTGGTGTCGCCCTAGATATCGACAATGCTGAATTATGGTGGGGACATGTTATCGACAAAGCTGAAATTATATGGGGCATCGTTTGTCCCGGGAACTTCGTCATCTGATTGCCTTTTTCGCGAATTTTATTTGGCCCCAAATGAAAAATTTTTATGTCACAAGGTGTGCATTGGGGGGTTTGTGTGTGTGTGTGTGGTGTGTTGTGTGTTGTGTTGTGGTGGTGTGGTTGTGGTGTGTGTGTGGTGTGTGTGTGGTGTGTGGTGTGTGTGTGTGACTGTCTTTGTCTGTGTGCCCCAACCACCCCCCCTGGCGAAGGGGTTAACGTCGGGACTCCCGTTGGGAGGTCGGGGTTCGAATCCCATCAAAAGTCATGGGGTTTTTTTCTCCCCCGACCGGCTCCTCCCCAGAATTGATTTTTGCTGCGGACCATTGGAAGCTGGACCACCATTCGAGTTTCATCCACTTAATGGATGCTTTTTCTGGAGGTTGCTCAAATTTCTGACAACCCCCTGCAGGTCCTGATCTCTGGGGCCGGTTGACGGGGGGATAATTTAAAGGAAGCGTGGTACAGCCCTTCAGATCCAGACCGAAACGGAAACCCGTAGCATCATTTAATCATCCTCATTCTCATCGATCAGCAAAAAAAAAAAATGTCCAAATTCTGGTCCCTTCATCCGCTTCATGGTGCCCCTCAATTTCATTCCTTCCACGTCTGTGACCTTGGGTTTTGGTTTCCCGTCCCGAGGTCACCGTATCGGGGCCCCGGGGGGCGTCTTTGGGAAAGGCGTGGTGGGCCCCCCGGGAGGGAGGCTCACCACCCCGGTCCGCGACTAACTTTTATTGTCGCAGGGGGGGCTTAGTAGGGGTGTCCGCGTATGTTAATCAAACAGGCGCCCCTGAACCCCCCGAAGTGACCCGGGAGCTGCAGTGTCTCCCCGGGGTTGCCTCTTGACGCTTGACATTGATGCTTCTGTGGATGCCGTGCCGGGCTGCGGGGGGGCCGAACGGTTTTTTGGTGTACGGGTGCGGGAAAGAGGGCGTGGGTGATGCCTCTGGGTGGGCAGAGAGGGGGCAGAAAAAAAAAAAAAAAAAAAAAAAATATAGGTGTCGACAGTAGATATTCAAATTTTAGGTGTCGACATAATATCTGACATGCTGGGAAATTTTAGGGTCGACACTAGAATTGACAAATTTTTAGGTGTGGACACTAGATTCTCACAATGCTGATTATAGGTGTCGACAGTACATATCTGACAAACTGGAATTATAGGTGTGGACACTAGATTCGACAAATTATAGGGTCGACAGTAATATTTACAAGGCGGAATTTATGGCGACAGTAGTAGTTGACAAGGCTGAATTATAGTGTCGACAGTA
>JAFLJL010013740.1:46498-53998 GCA_018398815.1 Conus ventricosus | reverse complement strand
CGATTTCCCTCCGTCTTCCTCCCCTCACCCTCTTCCCCATTTTCCTCATAATCAGCCGCCCCTCTCAATCTCTCCTACTCCCTTATACTTGTGTACATTTTTCCTTTTTTTTCCCCGTTGATCCTGGGGTTTCTCCATCGTTAAAAGAAAGTTGTTTGTTTATATTGTAGTTTTACGTTCCCGGGTGTACGTCACATTTGATGACTTAAATTCGAGAATTCTATCACCTGTTCACATGGACCGAATTTGCACCCTCTCTTAAGTTCTTACTCACACGGTTAAGGCAACACATCCACACACACACACACACACACACACACACACACACACACACACACACGTGCGGTAAGGCAACACACCCACACACACGTGCGGTAAGGCAACACACACAAACGTGCGGTAAGGCAACACACACACACACACACACACACACACACACACACACCACACACACACACACACACACACACCACACGTGCGGTAAGGCAACACACACACACACGTGCGGTAAGGCAACACACACACACCGCGGTAAGCCAACACACCTACACACACGTGCGGTAAGGCAACACACACACACGTGCGGTAAGGCAACACACCTACACACACGTGCGGTAAGGCAACACACACACACACACACGTGCGGTAAGGCAACACACACACACACACGTGCGGTAAGGCAACACACACACACACACACGTGCGGTAATGCAACACACCCACACACACGTGCGGTAAGGCAACACACACACACACGTGCGGTAAGGCAACACACACACACACACGTGCGGTAAGGCAACACACACACGTGCGGTAAGGCAACACACACACACACACGTGCGGTAAGGCAACACACACACACACACGTGCGGTAAGGCAACACACACACACACACACACACGTGCGGTAAGGCAACACACACACACACACGTGCGGTAAGGCAACACACACACACACACGTGCGGTAAGGCAACACACACACACACACACGTGCGGTAAGGCAACACACAAACACACACGTGCGGTAAGGCAACACACACACACACAACACACACACGTGCGGTAAGGCAACACACACACACACACGTGCGGTAAGGCAACACCAACCCACCCCACACACACACAAAGTGCGGTAAGGCAACACACCACACACACGTGCGGTAAGGCAACACACACACACACACGTGCGGTAAGGCAACACACACACACCACACACGTGCGGTAAGGCAACACAACACACACACACACGTGCGGTAAGGCAACAACACACACACACACGTGCGGTAAGGCAACACACACACACACACGTGCGGTAAGGCAACACACACACACCACGTGCGGTAAGGCAAACACAACCAACACACACACACACACGTGCGGTAAGGCAACACACCACACACCACACACACGTGCGGTAAGGCAACACAACACACACACACACGTGCGGTAAGGCAACCACACACACACACACGTGCGGTAAGGCAACACACACACACACACACACACGTGCGGTAAGGCAACACACACACACACACACACACAGTGCGTAAGGCAGCACACCACACACACACGTGCGGTAAGGCAACACACACACACAACACGTGCGGTAAGGCAACACACACACACACACACGTGCGGTAAGGCAAACACACACACACACACACGTGCGGTAAGGCAACACACACACACACACGTGCGGTAAGGCAACACACACACCAACGTGCGGTACCGCCACACACACACACACACGTGCGGTAAGGCAACACACACACACACACACACGTGCGGTAAGGCAACACAACACACCACGTGCGGTAAGGCAACACACACACACACGTGCGGTAAGGCAACACACACACACACCACGTGCGGTAAGGCAACACACAACAACTACAACACACACGTGCGGTAAGGCAACACACACCACACACCGTGCGGTAAGGCAACACACACACACACCACGTGCGGTAAGGCAAACACACACACACCCAACAACCACACACACACGTGCGGTAAGGCAACACACAACACACACACGTGCGGTAAGGCAACACACACACACACACACGTGCGGTAAGGCAAAACACCAAACACACGTGCGGTAAGGCAACCCCACACACACACACGGGGCGGTAAGGAAACACACACCCCACACACACACCCGTGGGGTTTAAGGCAACACAAACACACACAAACACGTGCGGAAAGGCAACCCACACACACACACTTTGCGGAAAGGGCCCAAACACACACAACACACCAACACACCCCGTGGGGGAAAGGGCCAAACACACCACACACCCCAAAACCAACGTGGGGTTAAGGCAACACACACAAAACACACCGTCGGTAAGGCAACACCACCACACACAAACACCGTGCGGTAAGGCAAACAACCACACACACCCAACGTGGGGTTTTAAAGGAAACCCACCAAAACACCCCCACCACCCCCGTGCGGTAAGGAACACACACCCACACACCCCCAAAACACACACAGTGGGTAAGGAACACAAACACACCACACACCACGTGGGGTTTTAAGGGCCCAACACACACACCCCCCCGTGCGGAAAGGGGAAAACACCACCCCCACCAGTGCGGAAAGGCAACAAACAAAACCACCCCACAACACACACACGTGCCCCACGAACGCCCCGGGGGCCCACTTTTCCCAACCCTTCCCCCCCCCAAACTTTACTCCTTCCACACACCCCCCGTCCCAAAAAACCCAAAACCAACACACCCAAAACACACAATCGCGCCCCGCACGCAAACGCAACACAAACACACACAACACACAAACACACACACCACACACACAAAACCACACACCACCCACCCACACGCACGCAACACAAAACCCCACGCACACACGCACACAAACCCCACCACACCCACAACACACACACAGTGGTTTTAAAAGGTCATACAAATTTTTTTCTATCTCCAGGGTGGACGAGACAAAGATAAACTTTCATTGACGAATGGGGAATGAAAACCCAAGCTCAAAATTTTTTTCCTTTTTTTTAATAACTCTAAAGCTGTCGTCGAGCAGGGGGAAAAATTTTCTTGAAATGAAACAGGGGCCCAAAAAGCACACATTTAAATAACACACAATTCTCCTTTTCCCTCTTTTTAGTAGGGGGGAAAAAAAATCGACAAAACACAAAAAGAAAAAAACCCTTTTTCCCTGCCCCCTTCCCTTGGCCCCAAAAAACCCACACTCCCTTTTCCCTTTGCGATCTCCAATACCCTTCATCACAAAAACCCGTACATCCCATCCCTTTCACTGCGACCCCCAAATTGTTACACTACACAAATACTTTCACTGCCCTGTCACTGCGACCCCCAAATAGTTCATTTTACAAAAAACGTACATACAAAAAATGCGCGCGGCGAGCAAAAAAAGGAGGTGAAGGGCCCAGCAGGAAACAGAGAGAGAGAGGATTGAGTGAGTGGTTCTTTAATTTTGGGAGTCTTTTTACATTTGGTGAAAAGATTTTAAAAAAAAAAATAAAAAATAAAATAAAATAAAATAAATAAATAAAAAAAAAAACCCCCCCCCCCCAAAAAAAATGGGAAAATTTTTTAAAAAAAAATTATTAATTTGTTGCATGGAAAGCACTTTTGCTATTTGCACGATTTTGGGTTTTTGGGTTATTTTTTTTGATAAAATTTGGGGTTGTACAGTCAACCCACTTTCGATTCTTTTTTACAATAAATTTTTAAAATTGCCCAATGAAAAGAATATGGTCCATGTAGAAGATTTGAACAATCAATGTTTCATTTTGGGGAAAACTTGGTTTTCCACGAATTGGCAAAGCTTGTATTTTAAAAGATGACAAATATCGTGGACTTTATAAGTTTTCATCTTCTCTGGAAGGTTTTTCATGTTCACTTTTTTTTTCAAATAGCGAATTAATTTTTTTTACGTAAAGTTTTAAATTACTCTCAGGGTTTTTCTTAACGCACCCATCTCTAGCAAATTTATCTGCGTTTCATTCCCGGGATATCCCACGGTGATGGAATCCCCCCCCCAAAACGAAACCCCAATTCCTTTAAAACAAAATTTAGCAGTATGTAAGTCTTATTTAAAAAAAGAAAATCTTTTCTTATTTTTGATTCCCTTTTTTGAAAACTCATGGGAACTCCCTTTGGGAAAAAAAGGAAAAAAGTATATTTTTTACAGCAGTGTTATGTCAAAACATAAAAATCAACCAAAAAAATAGCATACAGTTCTGCCGAAAATTTGGGGAAAACCCCCTTTCCCCTTAGAGAAAAAGATCTAGGGAAATTCAGCAAGGGAATCCCCAAAACCAGCCCCTGATACGAGTCAAAAATGGGGTGCCATCTTTTAAAAATTTTCCCGTTTGAATGGATAAACGGTTTAAAGGTGTTCTTTTGTTACATGACGGGAAAAATTTAATGTTTTAACCTTTTTAATGTCAGTTTTAATCTATATCGAATTTAGCTTGGATATGCCCCCAAAATGGGGTATGTTTTGAAACTATTGGCATATCTAAAATAATTTCAATTCAATTTTTCATTTTTCAAATATTTCTTTGTATAACCCCTAACGGCTGGAGAGAGGAAAGGGGTTTTGGTTTTTTTAGGATAGTCTTTTCAGAAATTACAAATTTTACAAAAGTTTAAACAAAATTTTGAAACTTGTGGGGCCTTTGGGAAAATATTTTTTAGCCGTTCCCCTTTTTTCGTTGATTGACAGAGGTAATAAGTTCGTTTCTTTAAAAGTATTTAAGGGAATTCGTGTTTTGGGGGACCCCGGGTGTTCCTTAAACAGTTTTACTTTTAAATTGACTGAAATTTTTCAACGGGGTTTCGGGGGCATTGAAAAAAAACCTCTTCCCCCGTAAATAAGTTTTAAATCGAAAAAAACCCAATTTGCTAAATGTAACAGATTTTTGGTACCCTGACCCCATGGGTGTGAAATGTTATTTTTAGTAGTTTTTGCCTTTGTTTTGCGTCTTTGGCCCAATTTTTAAAAGTAAAAACCGCCAGTTTAATTTACAAGTTAAGGTAAAAAACCCAAAAATTTTAATTTCGTGAATATTCTAATATTTTGTAAATTTAAAACCAGCTGAGGCAAATGTTTAAGGTTTTTCCCCCCGTTTATTGAAAAAACTAATTGTGTTTTTTTCCGACAATGAAAAGCCCTTTTTTCAGTCATATATTTTTGATTTTATCTTTTTCCCCAAAGGGATTTTTTCTTTAAACCCAAAATTTTAATTTGTCTTTTTTTGTGTGTTTTAATAGGGGTATTCAACCAAAGGCTAGATCTTCAGATTTTTTGCATAAATGTATGTTATTGGATATGATTTTGGGGAAAGGTTTCATGAAAAAAAGTATATTGAACAAAAACCGGGTTTGCTATGACAAAACCTTGGGGAAATTCCCCTATGTTAATGTCTTAAAAAAAAGAATAGACTTTGCCTATTTTTTTTGCAAAAGATTTTTTCCACTTAAAAAAACATTTTTTATACTAAAATTAAAAATCCATTTTTTTCCAATATTTTTTAAAACTTGTGAAGCGACGTGCATCCCAAAAACACTGTCATACGTTTTTTTAGCCCAAAAAAAGTAGCAAATGTGTTTTTTTTGGGTCGCGCAAATTTTTTTTTTAAGGGTGTGTTGTAATCTTTCCCTGATCATCTATCGTGCACCTACCTTTTCGAAAACCTGCTTGGTTTTTTGGGGTTTATGTTCTTTTTCCCCGTAATACACAAGCGCTTTTCAATATTTTTCTAACAAATTTCCCCGCATGCGAGGTTTGAGCAATTGGGGCTAAATTTCAACCCAAGGGCCTAGGGTTTTTTTTTTTTTTGGTATAGGGTTTACAAAAATGTCCTTTCCGATTTCTTTGGGAGAGGGTTTTTTTTTGCCAACAAATTTTTTGGGAAAATGAGTGAAAATAAAAACCTTCCAGGTCTCGGGCAAGTGGGTTAAAAAACTGGTTGGGGGATTCCCCTCAAAACCAATGGCCTTTTGTTGGAAGGGAAAAAAAAGGTTTTTAGAGTTTCACAGAAATTCCCTTTATAAAAGATAGGAGTTTTTTAAAAAAAAGTTGTTGGTTTTGGGGAAAGGGGTTTCATTATGGTTGTTCCTCTTCTTTTTTCTTGTAAGAAAGGTTTTCTGAACTTGATTAGAAAAAAATTATTTTCCCCAGAATACCTTTAAAAAGCCTCCCCGCTTTGTCCCTGGATGTTGGTACAAAAATTGTTTTCTAGTTTTTTGGGAAAAAGATGGCGTTAAATTAGTCTTCATTTCTTTGACTTTTTTCCACAACCCTTTTGTATATCTTTTTAATCCCAAATTCAGGGTAGACAAAAAAACCGGGGAAAAATAGAAACCCCTTTGGGTTTTTGGGAATCACCCTGTTGGATTATTTTTGCACGTTTCATTTTTTTGAAATTTTCCCCTCCCCGGTCTTTAGCCATAAATTTTTTAAACTGTTTTCTTCCCCGGGGGGCCAATGCTTTGCACTTTTCATTCCACCATCCATTTCCCGAGTATTTTTTTTCTTTTACATTATTTTCTACAATTAGGAATTTGATTTTTAGCTGTAAAAAAAAACAAAAGCGTGGTAGATTGTCGTTTTTTTAAAAACTTCAATATATTTATGGGTGTAAAACTGTTGTGATCCATTATTAAAACGAGGACTGATGGAAAACCCCAAACGCTTTGTTGTAAGAAAATTTTAGAATTTTATCGTTAAAAATTTCCCTTTTCTTTACCAATAAACCTTTTTTATTCAAATTTTAAAATAAAAGGAAAAGATCATCCCCAAAGGTAATTTTTCCCGGGGTTTGCCAGCAAGGATTGCTGCTTTAAAACTGGTGATGCCAAAGTTTAAATCAATAGCAGTGGGTCTATGAGTGAACTCCGGGGACTTTTGGGAACGCTGCCCTTCCCTTTTTCGGACTAAGCCAGAATCCACTATATTTTCAAAAACCCGCGATTACAAGTTGTTTTTGGAAAATCCAGGTTCCCCCAAAAAGGAGGGATGCGCATTGAAGTTCCTAGGACAATAACTTTTTTGTTAGTCAAGGAAAGATGTTTTATCCCCAAACTGAACTGGGCAGCGTTTGGGGCCCTTGGATAAAATACCAATAAAATAACATGGTTTCCTTGTTAATCTTGGGTAAATGCGGCAGTTAAAAAAAAAGCTCTTCAGTATTTTTGGGGGATATCTAATGCTTTACGGAGGGTTTAAATTTTTGCCAGTTCTTAGGGAAATAGCAGTTTTTAAAATTTTTAGTAATTTTTTTTCAACGTATGGGGGGGATTGGTATAAAGTTTTTGAGTTTGGAAATTTGGTTTTGGTCAAGTTTTTAAAAACTGTAAAACAAGAAAGTCATTTTAACTTTAAGAAATGTGGTATTCAAAATGAAGTAAATTTTTTAACACCGATCTACCGTTTTTCCTTTGGGTATAGAAAAATGTCATCATTGGCTTCATGTTGAAAAGTAAATCAAATGT
>JAFLJL010013740.1:0-35000 GCA_018398815.1 Conus ventricosus | reverse complement strand
TGTGATTATATGTACATACCCAGACCTGCAAACACATACATGCACGTGCGCAGGCACACACGCATGCACACAGGTAAGCCTCTCTTTCTCTCTCTCTCTCTCTCTCTCTCTCTCTCTCTCTCTCTCTCTCTCTCTCTCTCTTCTCTGGTCTAATATCACATGATTTTGTGAAAAGACTACTACTACTACTACTACTACTACTACTACTACTACTACTACTACTGCTACTACCACTACTATTACTACTACTACCACTACACACACCATACGCACATATACACACTACTACCAAAAGTAACATCAACACACACACACACACACACACACACACACCCACACACACACACACACACACACACACACACATACACACACACACACACACACACACACACACACACACACACACACACACACACACACACACACACACTCGGGCACGCACGCTTATACACATATACACACACGTGTTCGTTCGAGTTCGTTCGTTCCTGTTCAAACACATGGACCACCCTACTCCATCCTCTATCTGACCCCCATAACCGTGAAATCCGCATTTCGCAATTCTGAACTCACTGTGACACCCAAGAAATGCCAGACGGCGTCCACCTTACCAAGACCTCTACGATCTCACATCACCCACCGACCCTGTTGTAAACCATGACTATGCTTGAGAAAGAAGTCAGCGACAGGAACGCCCCTATTGAAAGCTAGCTGGAAAAAAATCCCGTTGTGTCTTTTCAGCATTGAAGCAAGGGCCAAGATTCTGTGAAAGCCTATCCCCTGGAGGTACTGTCCTTACTATCATGCCATTGGAGACGCCTGGCTGCTCGCTGTAGGTGTACTAATCGCTTTTTTTTTTTTTTTTTTTTTTGAAACACGTCCATGGGAGCGGCCATCTGTGAATGTTTTCTAGCAAGGGGCATCTGCGCCGTCACTGAACCAGGAACTGATAGGACTGGTTGGGTCTCCCGTCATTTCTGGGGTCTTCTCAACCTTTGAAGTATGACTTGGCTTTGTGACTCAGTTTCACAAATACTACTACTGCTACTACTTCTACTACTACTACTACTACTACTACTACTACTACTACTACTACTACTACTACTAATGATAATAATAATAAAGGTAACAATACTGATAACAATGGGTTCGTGACTAGGTTTCACCAACACAACAACATCAATAATCATAAGAATGATAATAATAAAGATGATGATGATGATGATAACAACAACAACAACAACAATAGTAATAATAAGAATGATAATGATGATAACAACAACAACAACGACAACAACAACAACAACAACAACAACAACAACAACAACAATAATAATAATAATAATAATATTAATAATAATAATAATAATAATCAACAACGGTAACTGGAATGATTTTTTTAACTAACTTGGGCCCATGGGTGGTCAATTATGGCCTGTAAATGACTTGGTGTCATCAGTAATTTAAATTCACTCCAGGACAGTAGCGGGGAACGCTCACAAACTGAACGGAGAGATGTCGTTGTTTCTTCGGTTGGCAGGCTGGCTGGCTGGCTGCTTAGTTCGCTGCTTGATTCTTGTTTATTTTCTGCCTCGTCTCAACAGATCAGATTGGGAAGCAAGGCCAGCACAGACGGTTGACATGGAGACCTGAAACGTTGGGTCGCCGTCAGGTCACCCATCAGAGGAGACCCTGTACAGCATACCTTTCTGCCGAATCACGTCGGTGGTGGTCAGTACTGTTCGGCTTGAACCCAGCACATTCAACACTTGCCACCACCACCACCACCACCACCACCACCACCACCCACCACCACTCCTTGCTTTACCCTTCTATATCCACTTTTGTTCTAGCGAATCACGCCCTCTTTCCTCTCCAGTTGCCCGCAATGCCTGCCGAGTCATCTGTCTACACTGAGAGCTGCTGACTTCTCGACAGCACCCTCGTCTGGAGCCTGTGACTATAGACTAGGACCGTCCATCGACGGTCCCCATAGACGGCCCGCAGACGTAGGGGATACTTACCGTGTTGAGACAGTTTCCAGACGTACCGCACTCCGCAGACGTGGCCAGCCACACGCAAGACACACTTTTGGACAGTTGGGACATTCGCATATCTGACCTTTCACCTTGCTTTACACGCGCGCACTCCGCGCGAATACTGCCATACAAACAAATAGATTGGAATCATTGCGAGATCAATACAGAATATAAATTGGCAGCAGTCAGACGTTAGCAGTAAGACAATAATGCTTTGATATTAACGTGGAAACCTGCCCCCAACGTTGGGTATTCGAACAACCTGACGTATGTGTACTGTTGTCGATCGTCACTGTACGGCAGAACACTTCTCGTACGTCGGTTTCACACAGGCTCACACTGGATAAAACATGTTTTTTTTCCAGATTCAGCTGATTTTAGCAGTTATATGCGCTTCTACTTGTGCGTGAAATTCAGTCTTTTCAATCTTTCGCATGTTTAAACTTAGGAAAACACTGTGATCGAATGTACAACTAAATGGACGTCAGTAAACCAATCGCCATTTCGGAAGAGAAAGAAGTCTGGCCCGGGTTGTCTACTCCTGCTCCAGGAAACCGAATTTGATTGGACAGTTGAAAGTAATATTGGCAGGGGAAGATAACCCGAACGGAACTCTGTTCTAACCTACCAGTTATCTGCCCGTGATATAGAGGATAGGTTCGGCCAGTGCTTAAAACCGTGTTGCTCAGCCCGTCAAGCCCCGAAAATTGCCACGTCCGGAAGCTTCACTTATAACCTGGAGAATATTTTACGTTGGTCTCAGAGCAGTGGCAGTTTGTTTGGTTTTTGTTTCTTCGGGTTTTTTTCTTCTTTTTTTTTCATTCGGAAAAAATTGTCATCTATTGGCTCAGAAATGGTGGCCCTCTCCCACCCCCTCCACCATGCCTCCCTCTTCACTTCCCAACGCAACACACAAACACATCCCCTCCCCTCCTCTTCCATTTCCTGTGACCGGTAAGCTTCAGCACCAAAAACTAAGCAAAGCACGCCGACCATCCCACACCCCTGACAGACAATCACACCCAGTCAAGTCCATCTGTCGCAGTTCCGTATCAGCAACAGTCCACAGTGACCTGGTGTCAGTCTGTGCAGCCATGAGGTCGTGCATCCAGCAAAGGGTCAACTCCGTTGTGCCTGAAATGTTCAGCCTGAAGAATTCGGCCGGTGGCATAGCCTGAAATAAGTACAAGTGAGAAATAGTCTGAAATATGTACAACTGAAAGATAGCCTGAAATATGGAGACTGTGAAAGGCAGCCTAAAATATGTACAAGTAAAAGATAGCCTGAAATATGTACAAGTGAGAAATAGCCTGAAATGTGTACAACTGAAAGATAGACTGAAATATGTACAAGTGAAAGACAGCCTGAAATATGGAGCAGTGAAAGACAACCTGAAAAATGTACAACTGAAAGGCAGCCTGAAATATGTACAACTGAAAGGCAGCCTGAAATATGGAGCAGTGAAAGACAACCTGAAATATGTACAACTGAAAGGCAGCCTGAAATACGTACAAATGAAATACAGCCTGAAATATGTACAAGTGAAAGACAGCCTCAAATATATACAAGTGAAAGATAGCCTGAAATAATTATGTACAACTGAAGGCAGCCTGAACTAGGGACAGCTTAAAGATAGCCTGAAGCAGAGACAACTGAAAGACAGCATGGAATAATTACGCACAACTGAAAGATAGGCTGAAATAAGGTTAACTGAAAGACAGCATGGAATAGGCACAACTAAAAGATAGCCTGAAATAGGGACAACTGAAAAATAGCCTGAAATAGGGGCAACCGAAAGATAGGCTGAGATAGGAACATTTGAAAGATAGCCTGAAATAGTAACAATTGAAAGACAGCCTGAAATAGGAACTCTTGAAAGAGAGCCTGAAATATGTACTCCTGAAGGATGGCCTGAAATAGGGACGGTTAAAAGATAACCTGAAATTGGGACAACTGAAATATAGCCTGAAAAAGGTGCATCTGAAAGATAGCCTGAAACAGGGACAACTGAAAGACAGGCTGAAATAGGGACAACTGAAAGATAGCCTGAAATAGGGACAACAGAAAGATAGCCTGAAATAGGGACAACAGAAAGATAGCCTGAAATAGGGACAACAGAAAGATAGCCTGAAATAGGGACAACTGAAAGATAGCCTGAAATAGGGACAACTGAAAGATAGCCTGAAATAGGGACAACTGAACGATAGCCTGAAGTAGGGACAACAGAAAGATAGCCTGAAATAGGGACAACAGAAAGATAGCCTGAAATAGGGACAACTGAAAGATAGCCTGAAATAGGGACAACTGAAAGATAGCCTGAAGTAGGGACAACAGAAAGATAGCCTGAAATAGGACAACAGAAAGATAGCCTGAAATATGCACAGCCGAAAGGTAGCCTGAAATATGCACAGCCGAAAGATAGCCTGAAATATGCACAGGTGAAAGGTAGCCTGAAATATGCACAGCTGAAAGATAGCCTGAAATATACACAGCTGAAACGTAGCCTGAAATATGCACAGGTGAAAGGTAGACTGAAATATGCACAGCTGAAACGTAGCCTGAAATATGCACAGCTGAAAGGTAGCCTGAAATATGCACAGCTGAAAGGTAGCCTGAAATATGCACAGCTGAAACGTAGCCTGAAATATGCCCAGCTGAAAGGTAGCCTGAAATATGCACAGCTGAAAGGTAGCCTGAAATATGCACAGCTGAAAGGTAGCCTGAAATATGCACAGCTGAAAGGTAGCCTGAAATATGCACAGCTGAAAGGTAGGCTGAAATATGTGCAGCTGAAAGGTAGCCTTAAATATGCGCAGCTGAAAGGTAGCCTGAAATATGCACAGCTGAAAGGTAGCCTGAAATATGCACAGCTGAAAGGTAGCCTGAAATATGCACATCTGAAAGGTAGGCTGAAATATGCACAGCTGAAAGGTAGACTGAAATATGCGCAGCTGAAAGGTAGCCTGAAATATGCACAGGTGAAACGTAGCCTGAAATATGCACAGCTGAAAGGTAGCCTGAAATATGCACAGCTGAAAGGAAGCCTGAAATATGCACAGCTGAAAGGAAGCCTGAAATATGCACAGCTGAAGGGTAGCCTGAAATACGCACAGCTGACACATAGCTTAGGATAGGCACAGCTGAAAGAGACAGATGTGGAAAGAACGTTAACCACCCCAGTGTGCGGATTCTCAAGTTCCGTTTCTACCAGAAGTCAGGAAGGACAAATGGCTTTTAAGTACTTGCACCCCTTCTTCCCCACCCCACACCCTCCACACCCCACCCCACTGCCTTGAGATTGGGTTGCGTTCAATTTTCTCTGCATTTAAATTAATAATGTCCACAGGCTGGTGCACCAAACGAGAACTGTTCTGTAACAGATCCACCTGATCCTAAACTGGGAAAGTGGCGTTTGTGGTGTCAGCCATGCCATGCTCAAACTGTCCGTCCAGTTCAATTATCCTGTTCACGTCAATTAAAACGCGTTCGATGTTTCCGTTTGGTCTTGTGGGGCAGCTACGCACATAAAACAAGCCGCGTTCCCCCACCTACCTCCACTTCCACTCCCTCCTTCCCCTCCATCCCCCACCGACCCCATCCCTCTTTTAGTCCTTCCATAAGACTCTTTCCACCCCCACCCCACGATAAGACATTCTCTCACAGACAAAAAGAACCACTGTGTACAGCCCGACACCAGGAGCACCCCAAACGCGCGTGCGCGCGTGTACACACTGCACTACACTACAAACACACACACACGCGCGCGCGCGCGCGCACGCACGCACGCACGCACACACACGCACGCACGCACGCACGCACACACCCACACGCGCGTTAAACTAACCTCTCTCTCTCTCTCTCCTCTCTCTCTCTCTCCTCTCTCTCTCTCTCTCTCTCTCTCGCTCTCTCTCTCCTCTCTCTCTCTCTCTCTCTCTCTCCTCTCTCTCTCTCTCTTCTCTCTCTCTCTCTCTCTCTCTCTCACACACACACACACACACACACACACACACACACACACACACACACACACAGAGAAATGGTTGAGGTAGCAAAAATTATCTCTCAATCTCAAATTAGCATATTGTTATAATTATGGCAGTGTAGTTTATATTTAGATTTGTACTGTTCTTGACATTATTTCTTACCTTTTCCCCCACCATGTCCTCCTCCTTCACCCCCCCCCCCCCCCCCCACATGTAAAGTCTAATATCACCAAGTGTGAACAGACTATAAATCAACAACAACAACAACAACACACACACACACACACACACACACACACACACACACACACACACACACAGAGTATGGTTTTGACGCGCTGCGTGTGTGTGTGTGTGTTTGTTTTTCGTGTGTGTGTGTGTGTGTGTGTGTGTGTGTGTGTGTGTGTGTGTGTGTGTGTGTGTGTGTGTGTGCGCGCGCGCGCGTGTGTGTGTGTGTGTGTGTGCGTGCGTGCGTGTGTGTGTGTGTGTGTGTGTGTGTGTGTGTGTGTGTGTGTGTGTGTGTGTGTGTGTGTGCTTTGAGTTAGAATTAGTAGACCCTATTTTCTCATGTTTCTGTAATATGCGCTTTGGGCTCTCGCGAGGTAAAGCGCTCTGTAAATATCCTTTTACATTACAATCACACACACACACACACACACACACACACACACACACACAAAACACACACAGTATCTTATAGTGCACGTAAACCTTGACGAAGCACATTTACAGCCTGCTCACTTTCTCCTGCATACAAGAAAGGCGGGAAATGAAGTCTTGGGATGCAATCACTAGAACCACCTGCTAGTAGTGCGTCTTTCACGTATAAATATAGCCTATACAGTCTATTATACAACCTGTAGTACCTGTCGGGAACGGTTGTCAGAAACATAATGCGGCAAGCGCAGCTCGTGAAAATTCATGTTTTGACGCCTCCTAACCAGAGCCCGGTTAGCTCAGTCGGTAGAGCATGGGACTCTTAATCCCAGGGTCGTGGGTTCGAGCCCCACATTGGGCGTTACTTTTTTTTTTTAACTCTTGAATTTCACCTCCCACCCTTCGGTGTAATCTACAATTTTGATTGCGCCCGGAGGCCAGAGAGTGATTACTTTGTTTTAAGATTTTTCATTTTAAAGCGCTTACGACGATTTTTGTTTTCCATTTAGATGATCTCAAACATTTTTTTTTTTTTTAGAATCATCCTCAGCTGCGGAGTTGCCGTTTTGCGCGCACCGCCGTAATGCGCGCGCCGTTTTGCGCGCGTTTTCCACAACCGGAATGCGCATGTTTCACCGTCAATTGCACAGCCGTTATGCGCGCACTTAAACAACCGGAAAGCTGAAAGACTGAGTTAATCGCTGAACATCTGCTCAGTCGTCAGGAAATTTTGTATTTGTTGTCAGTCTTTTTTCTTCTGTCACGACTGAGCAGATGTTCAGCAACTAATTCAGCAAAAGTACGGCATGTCAGAAGATTGTCCTTGCCTCGCCACATTACATCTTAAACTGCAATATGGATGACCAAGTAACCGTTACGACCACCAACAGAAACAAGCCTTCACTTATGATTAACGGCTACATGTACAAAAACATCCACTAAAGCGAAGACATGGAGATGTACAAGGAAAGACTCCCAATGCAAGATGTAAAACTACCGTCGACAACAAAACATCGTTTTCACAAAGGGAAACACTCCGACCATGAATTTTAAAAATGAAAAGCAACTGGCTGTCGACGAATTTCGCAAAAGGGTGCAAGCGGCGAGGTGCCGATGACCTCTTTGAACTTTTCCGCCAACTAATGCGACAGGAACTGCCACAAGACAACAAAGCTCATCGACTCCACTGACATGGAACTTGCCCGAGAGCGGCGAAAGCATTTCGCCAAATCTAAGGATCGCGCAGAGACACATAGCATTGTGGATGAGCAAACATGAGATCGTGCAAAACAAAACATATTCTTTGTGAACGACGCAGAGAAGGGGATCATAATCACACAACAAATCCAACATGGTGCTGCTGTGTGATAGAGACTCACGGGTTTTTGGAGATGGTACATTTAAAACTTGTCCCGGCACTTTCTCCAAATGTACACTCGCATGCGCTAAAGGGCTGATACCTACGAACCCTGTGTGTACTCTCTTTTGTCGTCAAAGACAGAACAAGTTTACATTGAAATGTTTCGACATGTGAAAGCCATCGCACTGGACTATGATCTGGACTTGAACTCGAAAAAATCCATCTGGACTTTGAAAAAGCCCCCCAAACCAAGAAAGTGAAGCGGTGTGGCCGAACATTTCTGTGAAAGGTGTCACTTTCATCTCAGCCAAGCCTGGTACAGAAAGAGATCGCATCACTGGGTTTTGGGCCCTGACGAGTATCAAAACCTGATTCGGAGATTGGGGTCTGGCTGAAGAGATTCTTTGGCCTGAGCTTTCATTGACCCGGGGCGAAGTGGAAGAATGCTTTGCTTTTGACATGCTGGACGATACACCGGGTGATCGAATGTACTGTTTTCGCCGATTACATGCTGAGGACATACATTGGATCTGACGACTCCGAAGCAAACTTTCCATCGAGTTATGGGCAAAACCCATACTTGACGCTCCACGCCAAACAAAAGCATTGAGTCATTTCACAGCCATTTCGCAGATCTATTCTACCATTTTCAAACCCCCAATATCTGCGAATGGGTGGCAAAGTGAAAGACGTTCAGAAGGGCTCCTACACCAAAATGAACCGATAAGTGCCCGTGCTGGAGTGATCGGAGTGATGCCATTGAGGCCACCAAGTCGACAGGCACGTTTGAAGCGACAACAGATGAACCATATAAAAGAAGTCGAGAACGTGGAACCAACACTCGAAAGCAGTTCGTCCAACAATGGCATGGAAAAACCTTCCCGCTGCCATATGATTAGATGAGTAGACATACGTTGGTCTGACCACACCGATTTTATCATGCGCACCCCAATGTCTGTGAATGGATGGGCAAACTGACGTTCAGATGGTATGTTGCTTTTTTAAGAGTTGTTTGTTTGCTATTATGCGCCCGGCGAAGGCGAACGGAGGGTTTGGGTAAAAAACTTTAAAGTTGTTGCTAGGTGAGACAGAGACAGAGAGAGAAAGACAGAGAGAGGGAGAGACGGGGAGAGAGAGAGACACACAGAGAGAGAGATATTAATATTATTGGAATTCTTATGCTCGTTGTAATGTATGATTGTGTGATTTTAGGATTGTGTAATACAATATGTATGCCAACGGCCGGTGCCAACCAAAACCATACCTGTATGCGTGCGTGTGCTGTCTGATTTCAGAAATAATTAGTTTTTTCCTTTCTTGATTATAATAATAACCAAAACTCCTGTGCTTTTTTAAAAATTTAATGAAGTTGCATCCAGATTCCAGATAAAAGGCATACGTGTGTGTGCGTGGCCGGTGTATGTGTGTGTGCGAGAAGTGCGCAGATTCCAGATAAAAGGCATACGTGTGTGTGTGTGTGGTGTGTGTGTGTGTGTGTGTGTGGTGTGTGGTGTGTGTGTGTGTGTGTGTGCGTGCGTGCGAGAAGTGCGCGCATTGCGGTTATAGAGATACGCGCATCACGGTTAATAAAGTGCGCGCATTATAGCGGCAACTTGACAACGCGCGCATTATAGCAACTACGAAAACGCGCGCAAAACGTATACGCCCCTCAGCTGGTAACTATGGCAAGAGAGAAAGAAGGAATGAGCAATAATAATGAAATCGGATAGATAGATAGATAGATAGATAGATAGATAGATAGATAGATAGGCCTAGATATAAAGATAGATAGATATACAGATATATCAATAGATAGATAGATAGATAGATAGATAGATAGATAGATAGATAAATGAAATGAAACTAAGAAACTGACTAGCTAGTTGAATGAATAAAGACAAAAGTAAACACTGCTTTTGTGCACGTGTAGTCTATTATTGTGAATGGTGCTTGTCAGGACCGGTTGTCAGAAACATAATGCAGCAAGCGCAGATTGTGAACTTCTACATGTTTTGACGCCTCCTAACCAGAGCCCGGTTAGCTCAGTCGGTAGAGCATGGGACTCTTAATCCCAGGGTCGTGGGTTCGAGCCCCACATTGGGCGCTTCTTTCACTTTTGGAATTTCACCTCCCACCCATTAATTGATTAAAATTTTGATTGCGCCTAGTGGCCAGAGAGTGATTCATTTGAAAGCGCTTACGATGATTAATTTTCTTTTTCCACTCATAAGATGTCAAACATTTTGGGTTCTTTTTTTTTGTTGAGAATTATCCTCAGCTGGTAACTATGACAAGCAAGAAGGAAGGAATGAGCAATAATGATAATGAAAACGGAGAGAGAGAGAGAGACAAGACAAGACAAGACAAGACAAAATTCTTTATTTACGAGGATAATAGATAAGCACTAACGTGCTTTTTTACATCCAGTCCTCGCCCTGAGTGGGGACTACAACATGCAGTGAAATCAATTAATGTAAGAAATCAAAGAAGCAAGCAAAGCGGTCATGTAATCATAGAGGAACATCAAATGAAAACAGAAGATAAATGAAAACAAAACAAAAAATAAGAATAACAATAAACAAAACAACAACAATAAATAATAATAACAAGAGAGAGAGAGAGAGAGAGAGAGAGAGAGAGAGAGAGAGAGAGAGGAGAGATGGGTTGATATATAGATAAACAAAATGAAAACTAACAAATTAACTAGCTAGCTAAATAAATAAAGACGAAAGTAAACACTGTTCTTGTGCACGTGTATGATTTTCAGTTTGGTTGTGTGTGTGTGTGTGTGTGTGTGTGTGTGTGTGTGTGTGTGTGTGAGTGTGTGTGTGTGTGTGTGTGTGTGTGTGTGTGCGTGCGTGTATGTGTCTGTACGTGCGCGCGCGCGCGCGCGCGTGTGTGTGTGTGTGTGTGTGTGCTGTTTTGTTCTGCATGCAAGTCAGTGAAGCATGACCTATGTGATATACTCACATACATGACATTGCCGCCGCTGTGGGACAGTTTAAGATCCGGGCGATTAACAACATGGACTGGCTTGACCTAGTTGAACCGATGCCTTCTAAACACTGAGGCGAAATAGTGATTAACTGAATCAATCTAAATTTAGAAAGAGAGGGGTTAGTTACCGCCAAGGACATAGACAAGCAAAGTACAGGACAAGACACAATGCATTTCGACCTCTTGGGTCTTCTTCAGGCAAAAACAAATAACATTTAGGACGGTGAAAACGAAGAACGAGAAACCATTTATCTTCTCATATTCGCGCACGATCAAAATGGCCACCGGACGGAAATAAGGCCACCCAGGAGGAGATCATGGGAGAGGAAATAGTGAGGCGAGGAGGGGGGAGGGGGAGGGGGGGGGGGTTGAAGGGGTGTGTGTGAAACAATGGGGTTTGTAGCTGGTTTTGTAGAATGGTATGATTTGCTAGTGACGGTAGTGCTTATGGTGGATTGATAATAGTGCTTAGTGGGGACAAAAAAGATAAATAAACAAATGAAATAAAATGAAAATAAATAGATAAGAAATGATAAATAAATAAAAAAAGAAAACAAAAGAAAAAGAAAATAATAATAATAATAATAATAATAATAATATTAATAATAATAATAATAATAATAAATATGAAAATTGAAACAATCAATCAATGTCCGTCTAGCCCCCTTGTTCCCTTCCCACTCCATTCCCCGCCCCCACCCATTCCCTTCCGTGGTTAGTGACTGCTTGGAGTCATTGAAGTCAGTGGCAACGCAGCCTTCATTATTCACCATCCGTATCTGATCAGTGACGTAGCGTGAACGCAAAACACTGGTTGGATTATGGACTCTTAGTGAACAGGGAGAGGGAAGTAAGTCCAGCCGAGACGACGGTCGCCCAAGAAAACAAGAACTTATACATGGTGCCTCGTGGCTCAAGTCTCGTTATATTGGGCGATTTCTTTCTTTTTTTTTTTTTTTTTTTTTTTTTTTTTTTTTTTTGTTTTGTTTTGTCTTTTCTTCGTTTTAACCATTTAAGATCGCCAGTCTTGTCCCCCCCCCCCCCCCCTTCCCCTTTTCTATAGTTTTGTTAAGTGGGAGGTCTGAATACTGGACTTTCATCAGGCAAGGCGATAAATCGAGGTCTCGTGTGCTGCGTGGAATCACACATGGAAAAGAACCCACGCCAGTAACGAGGGTGTCCCTGGCAAAAAGAGTTACCAGGAGAACAAAGACACCCAGACAAAATAATCAAAAAAATCAATCAATCAATCAATAAATGCGATGAAAATTTAATAAAAACAAATAAAGAAATAAACGAATAAATGAATATTTCTTATAAAGGGGGGGGGGGGGGGGGGGGGAGCAGTTGCATTGTAGTACGGATATGCCATATCTCCGAGGACAGCAGCCCTGATTTCGAATGGAGAAATCAATCTGCTCTTAATGAAGTTACACTGCACTACACTACACCACACTTCACTACACTACACTACACTACACTACACTACACCACACTACACCACACCACACCACACCACACTACACCACACCACACCACACCACACCACCCACACGACAAACGCGACCCATCGGGCACAAGCATACAGCAACATGAAATCCGCGGACAGAGGAGCTCTGATCCACATTACCTCTTTCTATGAAACCAACATCACATCAATTTCACCGCTCTGATCCACATTACCTCTTTCTATGAAACCAACATCACATCAATTTCACCGCTCTGATCCACATTACCTCTTTCTATGAAACCAACATCACATCAATTTCACCGCTCTGATCCACATTACCTCTTTCTATGAAACCAACATCACATCACGACAAAAAAGCAGAAGAGCACACAAAACAAAGTGTGAAGTAACGACGATTTAATGCACGACACAAAACAGGACAAGAAATTTTCGGCAAAATGCCTTCCTCAGCGACAAACAAAGAAAAAAAGTACAGACATAAACATGCACAATACTCCCCTTGTGAAGCCAAAGTGGTGAGTGAAGTAGACAGAGGGACAGTGGAAGAGAGGGTGAGTAGAGTTCAAGGAATAGGGCACGAGGAAAGAGGGTAGAGTAAAGTGAGGAGGAGGAAAAGGAGAAAGGGAGAGAGAGAGAGAGAGAGGGGGGGGGGGGGGTGGAGGGGGAAAGAGAGGGGAGAGACAGAGAGAGAATGGAAGTAAAGGAAGAGTGGAGAATGAGAGAGAGAAGAGGAGGGGAAGGAGAGTGAGTGGAGGGGGAGGGTGTGATGGTATGTAGTGGGTGTGTTGCATATGAATGAAATGAACAAGAGAAAGCACAATAAATAAGATACAATATACTCGAAAAAGCATTTTAAATGATAAGGGGGTGGAGGGGGGAAAGAGAGGGGAGAGACAGAGAGAGAATGGAAGTAGAGGAAGAGTGGAGAATGAGAGAGAGAAGAGGAGGGGAAGGAGAGTGAGTGGAGGGGGAGGGTGTGATGGTATGTAGTGGGTGTGTTGCGTTTTCCCTCTCACCCCTTGGTGCTTGGGTAGGGCAACCTACCCTTGGGTCAGACTTGGGTCGGATGCTTTAGGCGGCTGACCTCCTCCCCCCCCCCCCCCCCCCCCCCCCCCCTTGTCATTTAAAATGCTTTTTCGAGTATATTGTATCTTATTTATTGTGCTTTCGCTTGTTCATTTCATTCATATGCAACACACCCACTACATACCATCACCACCCCTCCCCCTCCACTCACCTCCTTCCCCTCCTCTTCTCTCTCTCATTCTCCACTCTCCTCTACTTCCATTCTCTCTCTGTCTCTCCCCCTCTCTTTCCCCCCTCCACCCCCTTATCATTTAAAATGCTTTTTCGAGTATATTGTATCTTATTTATTGTGCTTTCCTTGTTCATTTCATTCATATGCAACACACCCACTACATACCATCACACCCTCCCCCTCCACTCACTCTCCTTCCCCTCCTCTTCTCTCTCTCATTCTCCACTCTTCCTTTACTTCCATTCTCTCTCTGTCTCTCCCCTCTCTTTCCCCCCTCCACCCCCCCCCCCCTCTCTCTCTCTCTCTCTCTCTCTCCCTTTCTCCTTTTCCTCCTCCTCACTTTACTCTACCCTCTTTCCTCGTGCCCTATTCCTTGAACTCTACTCACCCTCTCTTCCACTGTCCCTCTGTCTACTTCACTCACCACTTTGGCTTCACAAGGGGAGTATTGTGCATGTTTATGTCTGTACTTTTTTTCTTTGTTTGTCGCTGAGGAAGGCATTTTGCCGAAAATTTCTTGTCCTGTTTTGTGTCGTGCATTAAATCGTCGTTACTTCACACTTTGTTTTGTGTGCTCTTCTGCTTTTTTGTCGTGTTTCAGTAACGCCGCAGTTTGTTTCATTTGCAACATCACATCAATTTCACCGCCAGTTGTCGGCTGTTGATTGATCAAGCAGGCCCACGTGCTGTCATGGATCGACAGAGCTCTGATCCACATTACCTCTTTCTATGAAACCAACATCACATCAGTTTCACCGTCAGTTGTCGGCTGTTGATTGATAAAGCAGGCCCACGTGCTGTCATGGATCGACAGAGCTCTGATCCACATTACCTCTTTCAATGAAACCAACATCACATCAGTTTCACCGCCAGTTTGTCGGCTGTTGATTGATCAAGCAGGCCCACGTGCTGTCATGGATCGACAGAGCTCTGATCCACATTACCTCTTTCAATGAAACCAACATCACATCAGTTTCACCGCCAGTTGTCGGCTGTTGATTGATCAAGCAGGCGCACGTGCTGTCATGGATCGACAGAGCTCTGATCCACATTACCTCTTTCTATGAAACCAACATCCTTGAACTCTACTCACCCTCTCTTCCACTGTCCCTCTGTCTACTTCACTCACCACTTTGGCTTCACAAGGGGAGTATTGTGCATGTTTATGTCTGTACTTTTTTTCTTTGTTTGTCGCTGATAAGGTCAAGGTCAAGGCTGGCTCAGCAGGAATGTTAAAGTGTTCAGTCCGATAAGTTTTAGTGAATTACAAGTATTTTTTGGCCCACGGACAAGAAAAGTAGAGAACAGGGAAACACCAATCCTGGGCCACTTCCGCACTCACCCATTTACGGGCGAAAGTTAACCCAGGATTGGTGTTTCCACTTTCTCTGCCAAGTAAGACTTCAATAACAAAAAAATACGATTACTACAAACAAACATACTGTGTAGGGTTATCCGTATTCATACTAAATTACTAACTTTTCAGATTTCAGTTTTTTGTTTAATCCTATGTTTTTCCTGGTCATTTTCAATAACATCATTTTCGCGCAAACATTCTTCAAATGAGTCTTTGGTCTTTCATGTGAAATAAAACTACAGTCTTTAAACTGTTCACTAAAGTTCTTTTTAAAACTGAGTTTATAATTTTTTGGCATAAAATCCACCACTTATTCCAGCATGTCTTTCCACAGAAAGCAAGTTTGATAAAGTGGTTTCTCTTTTTAACTAAGTCTCTTTCTGCCTGAACAGTCATCTATAATAAAATATGTCTGCGTTCCTTCAAACAGT
Organism: Conus ventricosus; assembly: GCA_018398815.1. Classification (NCBI taxonomy): domain Eukaryota; kingdom Metazoa; phylum Mollusca; class Gastropoda; order Neogastropoda; family Conidae; genus Conus; species Conus ventricosus. The sequence continues at coordinate 19,444 of JAFLJL010013740.1, read as the reverse complement.
CTATAAAACTGTTCTAACCACTCACTCAGTTTATTGCTGGGATCAACTAAATATATTCATCATCTGTCCATATAAACCTCTATTATGATATGCTATGTTCCATTATAAGTGTTGGAACAGAATCCACAATATGATTAAAATTATAACGATAAACTGTTGAACAGGTCCGAGATAAATTATGTTTTTCCACAACCAGTCTGCCCACAAATCCATGAGCAATGAGGATTTTTTGTCATAAAGTGAACTGCTCCATAGTTTTTATAACAGAGTTTAACCGGCAATCCGAGTAATTATTTTTATCATACTCTCCCGTCAAACTTGTTCTTATAAAAAAACCCTACGAGGCCTAAATGTGTAAGATTACTCCAATTCAGTTCTGTAAGATTGTTTCAATTTTAAGCTCCAACAGTGATTTTGTTGCGTTGTTATGATTCTTAATATCCTCACCCATTGTGAAGACGACGACAACAACGTTATGGGCGTTTTTACTCTAAGTTTTGCCAGCTCATATTAATTCCTTTATAAGGTCATCACTAACGCCCACAACCCCATCCCTCTCCACAATCTAAAGACAGAAATTTTCAAATATCATTGTGAACGTGTCTCCTAATTTTCTGCTTGGGGAAAGAACTGTAAAGGTATTTTGTAGAAGCTTTTTTTACAACTGTTTTCTTTTCTGTGGAGGATGTACTGCTTTTTTCCATACGGCTGTTATTCAATTTCTTTCCGAGACATTGTCGTCCGCAAAGACTTACATGTAAAGGGCCAGAGTTGAATGCTTTTTCTGAAACTTTTTTGACTGCCTAAAATATGTAAAGGCTTATGAATTCAAATTTTATTTCCCATCTAAATATGTTCTAAGTGCCTTTGAGGTCAGTTTTCGAACTATTTTTATAGTCATACTGGCCAACATTATTTGCCTCCTAGATTGCGCAGCTGTTCTAGTTTAGGCGAACTTTTTTACTGTCGCTTAACCTCTTTGTCCGTTTATAATCACCATCTTTTAGTGTACTCAAACCCATACAAAGTCCTATCTCACCGTCGTTCAAAGTCCCAACGTCTGCAAGGTCTTTTAATTCTAAGGTTATACACCGCACAGGCGCTAATGTAACTCCTGTTCTCCTGGCCTCGCGACCATTATTTTTAGATAGTGGTGTTTATTTCCCCAAAACATGTGCAGGTTATCACATTTTAACGACTTCCCCGTTTGTCTTTGATTTTATATAAAAATGATCCGACCTCCACAAAACTAATCTTTTAAACTGTAAATTAGGGATTGGTATAATTTCATAATCGCAATAGGCAGCTTTCCCCTGACGGCAAGGCTTAAACAGTTGAGGGGCCTTCCATCATATAAGTTTTCATCATTGCTTACTCGTCCAAATGATCATAGAGTAAAGATGTAAATGCAAGATTGAGCCGGACTTTCCCCCTCAAACGTAGTTTTTCATCTGGCGAAACACTAAACTAAGAAGTGGGTAATTGCTAGTTGTAAAGGGCCAGCTTTTTTAGCTAGCTCTTATCAAAATAGTATATTGCTTCTTCAGTTTGAATGTTAATATTGTTTTTTTAGATTTGGCATTGTTAAGTTTAAACACACGTAATGTCTAAGTTACACTCATTGCTTCTTTTAGTGAAGGCAAAACCCGTAAATAACCATCAGGTTATTGTTAGACTGTTTAACGTCGTTTGTTCTCCTTTCATATTTGTATCTTATTATCTCCCCTTGTCTTCAGTTATATTAAACCAGACACTTGTAAAATATTTCATGGAGCGCGACGCGTTTTGGCCCCGCAATTGTTATCAATACATGTTCTAAACGAAGGACGGTCTTGAGATTTATGTTTACAAACATTTTTTATTTTCTATGTTTTTGAGGGCTTTCAAATATACTGGCGCAAAATATTCGTTGGGCCGCACTACAATCTTAAAATATAGCAACTGATACTCTTGACATTGCTGTGACCCAGACTGCTCTTTCCATGAAAAAGGTGAGTACTCCATTAAGCAGATCATCTTAACCCCCCTATTGAAGACCGAGCAGCATCCAGAAAGCGTGGTTTAGTCATCCGATGCAGTTTTATCATAACCAGATAAAGCTTGACTGTGGTTTTTGCGCATCAAAAACTGGGTGTGGAGTGGCGTATGCTGATCATTTAAATCACCATGTCCTTTGGTGAGGTCATGTAACCGATTTCATTTCTATTACACTTCAGACGATATTGGCTGAATTGCAAGCGCGCCATTGCCAAATGACCAAACCGTTTAATCCACTCAGCAACAGAAGACATGAAGGCTTGTGAAAAGAATCTGTAACGAATTCAATATTAAACATCACGACAGACTTTAGACAAAATTGATCATAATCCATGGCATAGGCGTCATTTATTTTCAGGCGCGCCAGAAAGTATAACTTTGACCGCGTTCTCCTTTTCAAATTTGTTGAGCCCTGTCCATAGAGCAAGAGATAAAACACAATGGACAACATTTTATCTTAGACACTTCTAAGGCCTAACTATGGCGGAATAAAACGAATACACGACACTATTCGTACTTACGTTTGTGTTTGCTAGGTTCGCAAGCACAGGCAAGATCGAGCATAACTGATCCTTCTACTGCGTTGACGCGCAAAAACAATACTAGCAAATTTAGAGGACGCCATTATTCTACAGTTGATTTACCTTCAAGTATTAAAGATACCAAAATGTTTTTACATACGCAAGAATCGAAAGTAGACTTTGCTGTTGGCCTGGTTTCTACATGCTGCCTTCTGACCTCACTCCAGGTTAGGAATAATAATAAACTATAATAATGAAATTTCTTATAGCAGCAATGAACAGAAGTTGGTAAAAACGACATAAATTCTGATCCAGTAATAATTACAAGCAGTAAAACAAACACCAAGATAAGTCATCCTATTTCCCCGAAGTCCAACCCCCAAAGTCATTGAAGACTCAGCAAAGCTCGCAGCCTCTGTTCGCGATGACATGATATGAAAAGACACGCTTGTTCTGTGGACTAACTGCCTAGATTACTTGGTCTTTATCTTACTAAATAGTAACCCAACTATTACTAAGAAACGAATGTTCCATAAGTCTCGGCCATAAAGCCAACTACTTTGCTTGCCGTAGACAAAAAGCCAGCTGACAATAACTCCCCAATATTCCTGGTAAAGCGTCTATAGCTTTACAGCTAATTTTTTTTTAATAAACTTGCAAGATGTTCAAGCTGTTTTTTACCCAAGATTTTTATCATGTGAGGCGATGGCGAGGCGCGGATGCACTGGACTTTGCCCCCACCACCGCCTGTAATAGCCATCACCAGTGTACTTATGCAAATCCTAAGGCATTAAAACGCTTGCTAATGTGACTCCCTGCTCTCTAAACATGTTCTTATTCGTTCTGCTAGCGTTGCGTCTTCATATAAGATTTTTTCGATAGTTACTCTTATTCATATTCACTTGAGTTCGTATAGGTCTCGGTTAGTATCTCACTTCAGTCTTGCTGATCTCTCTTGTTAGAGATCTTTTAGTCTTTGGGGTTATTCTTTCTTTAATATCGGCCCTAATGTTGGCGTCATTCACCTCACGATTTTTCTTTTTCTCTTTTTTATATGCCATCTAGTTCACCTAGTTTTTGCTAAATTGTTTGTTAATTCGCCTCTGATGGGTTCTTAAAGTACGAATCAAGGCTAATAATTAGTCGCATAGGCAATGGGGAATCATTAATTGTTTTAACGCTGTTTCTTTCTGAAAAACTGGTTTCATGCTTCTTTGAATTTATTAATTCGCCTGCTGATTGATTTAATTCTTTAAGTTCCAAGTTTTGCATTTGGTTATCTGTCGGGAGTTCTGTAGTGTGTTTTGAGTTTAGCAACTGCCTCCGCCCTTAATTTCGGGCTAGCAATGCAAGGCGATTTATGATCTTTCACAACTGAGTCTATTTCTAATTGAACCCACAGCTAAAACTTTGATGGGTCGGTTCTTATTGTAAGCGAACAATTGCCCTTGATCGTTTTTTAACAGGGAAACCCCCCCCCCAAAAATGACCATCTTCTAATTCAAAATTCATTTGGGTCCATAACTTCCGGGAGGTTCTTGCCCTAAACTTTTGTAAAATGCTTCGACCGTACTTGCTGTTAAGTTCAGCTGCAATGAGAGCGTGTGAGCGATGCTGTGTCAAAGGTTCATTTCACTCATGTCGTCTCCACGATCCAAAACATCATAATCTTCTTCGCCTCATTCCTCCATTTTTTTTAAATAATTAACTTTTTAAGTGTGCGTCATAAAAATGCCACAACACCGCACATGGCTCGATTCTTGACCCGCATTGAATACAGAAAGACCCCATGCGTGAGAGGGAAATAAACGGAATATTATTGTTTCCAAAATAATCCATCTACATTGATGCAGACAAATTCACTTACTGTCAAATTTTCCCAGACTTAGAGCGGATGAATTGATTGTGCCGGCTCTGCGCGTCATACTTTCAAATAGAGCTCGATTCAACAACAGACCCAAACAGACAGTTGTACAGAATTTGGGACGGGGGGCAATCGGTAAAATATTTTCTATAAAAATTGAGGGGCAAGAAATATATCTTTTACACAATGCAGACATATTTTTACAACCTATTCTGATCTTATGGCAAACCGGGAATGAAAGTGGATGATCTTGCGGTTTCAATGAAATCGAAATTGAGAAGCACTAAAACATAGCAGGCGCTGGAGAATACTAAAAGACGTCCAAAAAGTATGTAGCCGTAAAGTTGTCGGATGGGGAAATCACGCTTTTCTTTCCCCTAGATTTTGATTGTTAAAAAGCGCATGCCCCATAACTTTCAAGGAGCAATAAAAGACAGATTGTCCATATGAACAACTTTTAATGATACAAACGTGTTTATCACATCAACAGACACGAAAAGCAAAGTACAGCATTTCTGACAACGCGTTAGATTTGACGGTGTTAGCAACCCTAATTTAGCAAGGCTGATTGCGCACCAAATGAACACATTTCCCATTATATTACGAAAGATGATTCATCATACAACATATCCCAGAATCAAGGGCAGACACTATATGAATTTTAGTTGTAGCGTCTCATCAAGATCGCTTAAAGGTATTTTATTGCTGTGCGAAGAAAAAGAACCGTTCAAAAGTAGGAAGTGAAGTTTTTAATCCAAAAATAACGAAAGTACAATGGTTCGATTGGAGTAGTCACTAACCAAATCTACGCTAGCGCTAAACCTTAACAGCATTTTGATGAAATTAGAAAACTGTTTGGGAGGCGGGAGGTGTAGAAATCCAACAGTTGACCTTGTGTCTAAAGATTTACATCTTCACAATGTTAGGCTTGATGATTAGTTTAACAACGGAAATACGGTTTATGAGTGACCTAGGTCAACAGAGATAAATCATTGCATGGAAGCGGGAGAACTGTGAGAGACGAAATCAACATCCAAATTGATAAAGAAGAAAAGCCGATAAACCGCTTAATGTACATTTTGTTTTTAATAATATTATGCGCAGCTGAATAATGTAAATAACAGATTAAAAGATGTAGTTTACTAAATTATTTTATTTTAAAAAAAGCATGTCTGTTCAGGTTAATCCAAAAGGCCTAACAGCGCCGCCAAAAGAAGAGATAGCAGGCAATTCTGCTGTAATAGAAACCCCTGAAGTAAAACCTTCAGATTAACAAACATTACACAAATGCAACAAAAAACTAGAGCAGACCTTTCAAAATACAGCAAAACCAAACGAAGGTATTCTGCTGCCTTTTATGCGTTACATATGTTAATACTGGGGGCATCGACTATAACGCTCTATCAGCAGGAACGTGTGTTGGTCTCTATCAACGGGCCTTAGGGCGCACCACCGCAGCTTTACCTCTAGGCGGGTTGTCTTTAGCTCTGCGTCCTGTTTTGCATAGCTGTAGGTGCTGCCACGCAAAAAAATAAAAACTAAACTCCAAAAGCACACAGCTATGGTTCACCAAATAACAGCTTAAACTTAGCTCGTTTAAACTGACAATAAATAAGAGCTAGTTGACTCAAAACATCACGGATGAAGAACTTTAAAAAATCCGTTTACAGGGCTGATTTGGGATGACTACAAAAGACAAAAGTTTGGATCTTCAAAGAAAAGGCGGTGACAAGTTTTCCTCAACTGCCAACCCCGGCAGATAAAAAATGAATGCATAAAAAAAGGTAAACGAACATTAAACTCTGTTGCTAAACTGCTCACATTAACAACACCAAAAGGTGTTTATACTTTAGTATTATGAGTCCAAGCGCAAAAAGACCGTTGATATATTGGTTCTGATAAGTATTTTTTTTTTAATTTAAATAAATATTTTGGCTTAGAAAAGAAAGACAGCATGGCTAAGATATATGACGGACAAAGACGAATGTGAAGGAATGCTCCGAGAGAGAGCGTTTATCAAGATCACTGAATGATACTGATTTAGAAGTCATTGACCCAAAAACGTACAGAGCAAGTGTTTTCATGCTATATCCAAGTTCCAAGTAAACTAAACAATAAGACCCCCGTTGAAAGTAATGTTAGCTGTTTTAATTGACTAATGTAACAATAAATGAAGAAAATCTAGAAGTCTGGGTCTCAACTAAACAGCAACTATTCTTTCTCATAATGACTTAACACCGTGGCAGACGAACTGCTTACACAGTTTGACGGCTGGCCGCTGAAGAAGCGAAAATGAAAAGCTCTGGTTTTGGTCAGAGGCGAGTCTTAGAGATTAGATTTAAAAACAGGCTAAGTATGCACCGATTGTAGGCAGGAGGCTTACATTCCCGCTATACCTCGAGAGTTTTGGTTTAAAGAGAGGCAGTTTAAACATACAGAATTCCTGACGACAAATGTTCATGTGTGCATCGTGCAAGCTGCATCATGTCCGCGGACCACGCCAGGAGAGAGTGACTAACTATCGGCATACACCAAAGATCTTAACTTCAATGGAATATCCTTTCCTGTTAGTGTAGACCAAATTGATCAGTTTGAAGAGCAAAACAAACCAATAACCGTCAATATCTACACATGGGATGAGGAAACAAATCTACAGCCGATTAAAGTGTCCAAGAACAGTCCAACAATTGGCGAGCCAGACAAAAATCATGTTGACTTACTACTAATGTTTTCACCAGCGGGCTGCCACATTACACATTGATACGAACAATGAGTAAACTAATGCAGCATACTTCAAAAGATGGGCACAAACAAGAATTCTGCAGAAAATGTTTAACAAGAATGCCATCTGTGCAAGCCGCGAGTGAACATATAAAACATTGTAAAAGTTCTGTAGACTGTAATACAGAACTAATTACGCCCCCGCCAGGATCTAAAGTTAGTTTTAAGAACTGGAAACGCTGCAACATTCTCCATACGTAGTTTACGCAGACTTCGAGTCGCTTATTGTTCCTTATGAAGGGCCAGCGCCACAAAAACTTCGAAAAACAGTCTTAATGAGTAATCATCAGATTTGTTCATTTGCCTTCATTATTGTTAGGTCGGATGGCGTTTATTCAACGCCAGAATTATATAGAGGACCAGATGCTGCAGAAACATTCTTAAAACGCATGCAGCAAGTGCGCAATGACTGTTCTAATAATCTAAACTTATCTGAAATCATAATGGCGCCTGAAGACCAACAACAGTATGACTCAGCCACGCATTGTTGGATTTGCGGTTTAGAGCTAACGCCCAAGAGTGTAAACCCACAGTAAGAGACCATGATCACATTAGTGGGAAGTTTAGAGGGCAGCGCACAGTAAATGCAATCTTCAACTAAAGTTTGAACCAAAGACATGGAAGCTGCCCATCTTCTTTCATAACTTGCGAGGTTACGACTCTCATCTTATATTGCAAGCAGTAACCAGCGCCTTCAGGGTAGCATGCATTGCACAGTCATCAGAAAAGTACATGTGTTTCACTTTAAATAACATGTCTTTCTACGACTCTATGCAACACATGATGGGCTCATTAGAGGCACTGGCTATGTCCTTAAAGTCCTGCCCAATAACGGAAGAATATTTTGACTCAACGCTTGTTAGAAAGGGTGTTTACCCTTATGAATACATGAACAGTTGGGAAAGGTTTGATGAAGACTCACTTCCTCCTAAAGGCGCGTTCTTTTCTAGTCTTAGAGGAAAGGACATCAGCGATTCTGATTACCAACATGCTCAAGATGCTGGCAGAAGTTAGAGTGTAAAACGATGGGAGACTATCATGACTCCTATTTAATGGCAGATGTATGTTTGTTGGCGGACGTCTTTGAAAATTATAGAAAGACCTGCATGAAACATTATAGCCTAGATCCTGCGCATTATATTTCTGCACCCGGGATGAGTTGGGACGCTTTCTTAAAGTTTACTGGAGTACAGATTGATTTATTGTCAGATTTACCAATGCTTCAGATGATTGAAAACGGATTGCGTGGAGGAATTAGTATGGCGTCACATCATTACTGTAAAGCAAACAACAAATACTGGACGATTATGATCCCAGTAAAAGGTCTAACTATCTCATGTATTTAGACGCAAACAATCTGTATGGTTGGGCAATGGCGCAATCACTTCCATTACGTAACTTTAAAATGTACACAGGTACGAATAATATTCAAAAGGCATTAAAGTGGTTGAACAGTTTAACGCCTGACCAACAGCGTGGTTTCATTCTAGAAGTTGACTTAGAATATCCTCATGAACTCCATGACCTGCATAATGACTATCCATTAGCAGCAGAAAGTCTAAAGATGGATCCAAGAGAACCGCCTAAACTTGTGCCTAATCTTCGGGGCAAAAAAATTATGTCTGTCATTACAGACTTCTAAAATTTTTTTTAAGACATGGTTTGAAGTTGACAGCATTTCATCGTAAAATTGCTTTGATCAAGAACATTCTTAAAACCATACAAAAGAAAAAAACACGATCTCAGAACTAAATCCACAATTTTCAAAAAAAGATTTTTTCAAGTTTTTAACAACAGCTTTTTGGAAAGCTAGGAGAATCCGCACAACGCAAAACGTCAGTTTGGGTCACCCCCAAGAAACGAAGAATTTAAACCAAACCTTAAAAACCCTAATTTCAGGCCTTTCAGAAATTTCCCTGCCCCCTTTTTTGGCAAAATATAAAAAAAAAGAAGTAAAATTAGACAAACCTTTTTTTAAAGGGGTTTTAACTTTTTTTAGAATTATAAAAGCTTTGATGTTAAGTTTTTTTTAATACTACTTTAAGCCCTCGTATCCTGATTCCAAGAATTTTCCCACAATACAAAAAGGGTTTTTGGGTTTATGGGAATCCCTACTGAAGACTTCTATAAAGCCCATGGAAATGGAATACTAAAGGCCCTGGGGGAAGGTAAGGGCCACGTCCGTTTAAACCTAAAGACTCGCCTTAAAATTAAATTACTAAAAAAGGAAGGTTTTTAGGAAAGATAAAGGGAAATAATTTCAGGAAAGGTGATAAAGGAGTATGTGGGGTTAAGGTAAAAAAAATGAAACAGTTTTTCCCGAGCCGGGAAAAAAAATTTCCATTAAGAAAGCAAAAGGAATATCTCGCAGCGTTGTGCTTTCCAAACAAAACACATGACAACTACAAAGAAGCTTTGTTTGGCAATAAGCCCTTTTCATCTTGAAAAACGTAAAAACTGCAAAATTCAATCTACATGAATCAACACAACAGTTGTAAAAAAAGAAGCCCATTAGATAAACAAACAAAAAAGGGGGTTTTTGGGTTAAATTCCCCAGATTTTTCTATGCAATGGGGCACTGGAGGACCGCATAAACATTTTTTTTATTTTTTTCATCAACTTTTAAAAAAACAATCTTTAGCCCCCCCCCCATCCAATTCTTTTAAAATCTTTTCCATGTTTCTTGACGATTCAAATTTTTTTTATTATTTCAAGATATTTTTTTTCCCCAAAGGGGGGTTTTGGATTGTAGGTAAACGGGGAGATTTAGCTTTGAAATTAAATTAATCCTCAAAAAAATTTTTTCCTTTAATTTAGCATTACACCCTGAAATGTTTTCCCGTTCATTTTAAAGGGCCCTCTTCCTTTACCATTCTTTTTTCGTTCTGCGCTTCCTTCGGGCCTTTCATTTTAAACCAAAATATTTTTAAACGTACATTAATTAAAGCGGAACGGGGGCCGGGCGGTAACCCTTGCATTTCCCTTTTTTTCACAAAAGTTTCTTTGAGGACCCTGGTTTTTTTGTTGTGTCATTTTTCCCCGTAAATAATACACGGGCGGATTCTTTTTTTAAAATTTCTTTTTTTTCATACGGTCAACACCCAAACTGGATCTGTTGCCCGATGCGAGGGCCCCTTCTGCCCCCCCGGGAAAAATAAAGTCCCCTTACTTTTAAAACCCAAAACGGTAATTTTTTGCTGGGTGTACTGGGTCTTAAACAACATTTATTGTTTTTCTTTTGATTGCTTGAAATTTGGTTTTTAACCCTTTAAATTTTTCATTATTCTTTGCCGAAAAAATGGGGGCAGTCTTCAAACCCCTTTTTCTGTGTTGCAGAATTGCCCAATCACTCCTGGATACGGGTAGGAGAAAGTTTTTTCGGCTAACTGTTTTTTAAAGTTTCAACAAAAAGCCTGTGATTTTGGGCCCCCGAATCCTTTTCTAAAGTAACTCTGGTTTTAACAAAAATTTGGTTTCACTTGCCCTTTAAAATTTCTTTCCATCATCGACTTAAAATAAAATCGAGATAATTTAAAAGGGACCCTTTGGAAAAATTAGTTGTATGGCAACGCAACAGCAAAGCCCCTTTTGGGGTTAAGGTTCGGGCATTTTTGTATTTTGAAGCTATGTCAATGACTGTGATTGCGTACTTAAATCTTTTTCGTCAACCCTATCAGAGGTAAATATAGAAGATCCATTTGATGGGTGTCGTTTGGAAATTGTTTTGAAAAAGTGTGGTCTCGGGATTCCTGGGTGCAGGTAAATAAATTTTGGGCCAAATCGCTTTTTTAAAAAACCCTTTCTTTTGCTTTTTTTTTTTCACTGACACCCCTGCTTGGTTTAAGTTTTTTAAATTCCCTTTGATTCCCTTCCCAAACCCTTTTTTGGTGAAAAAATAGTTTTTTGGTTAAATTTTTTATTTCCAGCCAATTTTAAATGCGCAACAAAATACACAGGGTCTACCAACAAACAATAAACCCGTTTTCTTGTTTCTTTTTTTTTTTTCTGAGGGTTGAAAAAAGTCACTGAATTTTGGGGGGGGCAATGTCTCGATTGGTTTTTCCTGTTTTCAAGATAATATTGTTTTTTATTGCTTGATCAACATTTTTTTAAAAGTGGAAAAACCCCGCATGCCCTGTCTTTTCAGGTGCCCCTTTAAAAAAATCTAACTGCCCCCAAGTCTCTGCCTTTTATAGGCGCTTGTGCAGCGCAGGTTTTCTCCATAGCTTTGTTATGTCTTTTCTCTCCCCCGTCATTTCCCCCGTTTAAATAAAAGCGAAATTTCTTTCCCCAAAACCAACGCAAATTTAAACCCCAGGGGCCGCCTATTTTTGCGAGTGAAGCCATTTTTTTAAAAAAGGGATTTTTTTTCTTACATATTTATATTGTCCCGGAATTATTTCCCGGGTTGACTAAAAAAACTTTCGGGCAACCGAAGCTGGGAATGGGTGCAATTAGCTTTGCTAATCCTCAAAGTCAGTTTGCCAAGATCTGCTGGTTTTAAAATTTTTAACAGGGTTTTACCCAAACATTGAGTTTTCCTACACTTTGGCCTCCAAAAAACACAAATGGGAAAACAAGGTTGGTAAGTTTTTTCGGGGCTTTATTTTTTTTTAAAAAAAAAAATAAATTTTAATTATTAAAAAAAAATGAACCGTGATGATCCCACAAAAGCTACAAGGGGCCTAAAAACCCTTTCCCCCCAAATTTTTAAAAGACCAAGTTTTATGGCCAAGCTGTTAGGGCCCCCAAAAAGGGGAGGTTTTATTCTTTGGGGAGCGTTGGAAAAACAAAAAAGTTCCTCGGGAAATGAATTTTTGCATTGAACAATTCAAAAAGATGTCCGGGCCCCAAACATTTTTTAAAATACATAACCGGTATGAAGCGCAGCTGGGGTCCTAGAATGGTAAAAAGTGTGGGGCAAACGTTCTTTTGTTTTTACACTAAATAAATCAGTAGATTTGCTCCCCCTTGATTTTGGGAAAAAGATTTTTACGTATGATTTTTAACGCAAAATCCTGTTTTAAAAAAAAAGTCAATTTAAGGGCCCCTAGGGTGTGGGTCTATATTACAATTTGGGAAAATTATTGTCGCCACGATCATGGGATTTTAAAAAACTTTTAATCAAAAGATTTTTTTTTCCCCCTTTAAAATGAGCAGTGGAAAATCAGCAAAATCAAAAACAATGAATCCCTGGGAAAAATAACCAAGCCAGAAAATCGCCGAAAACGGGGGAACAGGTAGACCATTTAAAAAACCTGGGCCCTGTTTGAAGCCCGGAAAAAAATTAGCAGGGGAACCGACCCTAAAAAATTAAAGTTACAGGGAAAAGACTCCCTCCCTGAAAACAAAACACCCCCCAGCGCCAAACAAGTTTAAACCAAAGCCCCCCCTAAAAAAACCCCCATGTAACAAGGGCACCAAAGTCTTCATGGAATATTGGGAAATTAAAACTGTTGCCATTTTTAGCACCATTGTGCTTTTGGGGGGAGTTTTACGGGTTTTAAAAAATATAACCCCCAAAAAAAAACCCAAAAAAAGAAACAAAAGCCCAAACAAAAAAATCGGGAAACCCTTAAAAAAGAAAGAGACAACGCACGCCCAAACCCCCCAAACAAAGCACCTTTTTATCCATTTTAATGGAATAATATTTTAAATTTTTTTTTTAAAATTTGATCATGGGGGTATTATTTAAAAAAGGGTGGGAATCAATAAATAAAGACCTGGGGTCTATAAAAGAAAAATTTCCATAAACCCAAATTGTAATCAAATGGGTTGCTTCGGATGTAAAACCTTCCTTAAAAATCTATGCAGAGAACGCTGGCAAGACATCCCAAAGAAGACGCGTTTTTTTTAGGGGGGTGTGTAAATATATTAAAATCACTATTTAAGATAAAAACCCAAAACTTGGGATTTTTTTGATAATTAAAAAATAACTTAATAAGAACCTTTGGGTTTTTACTTAAAAAGGGTGACTTAATCAAGAACTTATCAAAACTTGATCAAAAAAATTTTTAAGAACTTAATTAAGAACTTGATCAAAACTTATTAAAAAATTGGGGTAAAATTTAAAATAAATTAAAACAACCCTTTAAAAGTAACTTTAAATAAGAACTTGAGAATAACTTGTTAAAAATTAAAGGAACTTTAGTGTGTGGGAAAGCGTGGGGGGGGGGCATGGTTGGGGGGAAGGGCAAAACAAACAAAAAAACACACCCAAAAACAGTCCCCGGGGGGGGGGGGGACTTTCGTGCGTGGGGTAGGGCCCAAAAAACACAACAAACAAAAAGTAAACCCCCTAGGGGCCCCTTCTTCTTTTTTGACTAAACAGGCTGTGTCTCCCCCGCAACCTCCCAAACAACCCCAAGTGATCACATAGGTCGTTTGGCCTATTTTTCCGCTGAGCTTGGGAGGTGCTGGGCCCCGCTTTTTCATCAAACGATCACATAGGGGCCCTTTGCCCTAGTTTGCCACCGAGGGTTTGCAGGGGCTAACGCATTGGCGCAAGGATCACATAGGTTGTTTGGGCCCAGTTTTGCTGTGGGTCCCTTTTCCCCAACCAGGGTTTTTTCAAAATGGCTTTTGGCAGAGTTTCAGCAAATACTGCTGTAGCCAAGCTTTTATGGCGGGTCTAACGCCAGTAGTAGTACATCCCCCATTGTATAAATTTTGGGGCATTTATATGAAGTAGGCTGGCCACCAAAAACCCCACTCCCTCCATACGGTTTAAAGTAAAAAAAAGGCTGCCTAACCCCCATCTAGTTTTGGGCCCAGAACCCCCGAAAATCGCCATCCAGTTGCATAAGTTTAATAATGGTTTGGCGTTTGCTACACAGTTCATTTATACTGATTCCTAGCTTGTGGAATTAGGATAGTTATAAAAACACACAGAAAGTTGAATGAGTTCCTAGCATACGAATCAGACATGTTCACCTGCGTCTTAAGAAATAACGCCATGTTTGATGCGTTTTTTGTTTTTTAACATGACTTGGGCTGTCTCAGCCAACGCCCAACAATCAACGCGTGATGGATTGTTTGCTTTGGCCGGCTTTCAACAATGCAGCGCCATTTATTAAATAAGGAACCATCTCATCGATAGTTAAACACATATTGAAATTGGCTATATTTTGTTCAGCAATATTGCCTTCAACGTTTTCATTCCTTGAACCAACAAACCTTTAAGATAGTCGTCCATTTCCAAAGCAGTCGGTTCACTTTTTTCTTTTTTCTGTTCCTTCTAGGAAAGCAATACTTCTTTTCGGTTTCGCAGCAACGAACATGCTTCACCTCGTTCTTTTTTCAACAAATACTCTGACATGAAAAGTATGGTAAAACTTGTGGTGTTTAATGGCAAGAGCCTGCTCTTCAGTGAAACGGGTAGCCATTTTTTAGAATAAGACACCAAGCACAGTACACAGCGAAGTAAAAGCGTCCTTGCAAGTCCGGAAGTCAGTAGAAGAATGATGAAACCGGTGTTGGAAACTAGTCATGTGAGCGCTTTATAACAGCGCCCTCAGGCGGCAGAGAAAAAGCTGATGTAATATATTGCAATGCGCAAGCCCGGCGTGAGGAGTGGGGTGAGGGGAGGAGCGGGGCAGCAGTATTGATTTTTTAGCCTCTCAGTTTGTCGGCAGGTGTGAGCGCGCGCGCGCGCGCGTGTATGAGTGTCTGTCTGTGCCCATGTGTGGTGTGTGTGTGTGTGTGTGTGTGTGGTGTGTGTGTGTGTGTGTGTGTGTGTGTTTGTGAGTGGGTGCATTTTTGTGTGTTTGTGCATGTGTGTGTGTAGTTTGAAGTCTTACTTGTCAGAGAACGTAGATATACCAATCCTGGGTTACTTTCGCCCGAACTGGGTGAGGGCGGAAGTGGCCCAGGATTGGTATATCTACGTCTCTAACTCAATGTGTCGTATGGTATACACAAACAACAACTATCTTCAATTCAAAAGGATAAGGAATATGAGAAACACGCAAGTGAAAACTACAAATAAGTGTGATACAACACACTTACACACCAAATCCAACAATGCACAATGAAAAAGGATAATGAATATGAAAAGGGACAAAAGTTAAATTCACAAAGTTACGTAACACGCTTGTGGCAAGTGTCACCGAAGAAGTGTCACCGAAGCTTTATCTACACCACAGGTTTTCGAGCGTGCTCACAACACCATTCAGGTACAAATAAAACTATGATATAAAGTCTCTCTTTCTTCAGAAATGCTAATAATGTAGTTCGCAACCACTTTTTCTTCTCAGTTTATCAGATAGTCGGCAGATTCGGAATTACACAGTTCGCCAGATGCATATAGTTCAAACTCTGCACTTTCCACACGAGGTTATATACATATAGCACACACGCACGCACACGCACACACACCACACACACACACACACACACACACACACACACACACACACACACGCACACACACACACACACACACACACACACACCACACACTGATTCAAGTCTAAAACTGACCATAGTTTGGTGGCAGTGGCATGAAGTGTGGCCACTGCCAAAAAGCAGGTGGGAAGCTACGAGGAAAAGAAGGGAATAACATAGGAGGATACACAGACGGTGGCATCATGGGTGGTGGCTGTGGAGGCGAGGTGTAGGTCTCTCTACTACCATACGAATTAGTTCCCCCGCGTGGTAGTGGGCCCACTGTCCGGTCGTCGGAGTGGGTGGGTGGGGTTTAGAGTGGTGGTAGGGAGGGGAGGAAAGACTTCCGAGTAGTGTGGGTCGTCCGGAGAATGGGGAAGAGTAGGAGGGTTGTCGGGTTGAGAGGACTGTGATGTGTGATTGTTGTTGGTAACATGCGTGGAGTAGGTGAATGGACGGGAGGAGGAACGGAGCGGTGATGCAACACGGGGGAAGAGGAGAGACGTCCAGTGGGGCGAGGCCTGTGGCCACTGCCCCTCTTTGTGCCGATGCTGTCTGCCTGTTTCATAGCAAACAGATTTTCAGCGAGGCGTGCTGTCCCTTTCCTCGTAGGCAGAATGGCATTTTGGTACAATGCCATTCTGGGTGCTCCACTGCTGGTGGTGAAGACAGCAGTGTGGTCCCTGTAGTGCACACCCATACCGTCACACACCTGCTGCAGGTTCCTGTTGCTGTGACGGATGACAGGATTGAAGGGGTGTCGTCCTCTGGCAGGCATGATTGCAGAAGCTAGCAGTGACGCTTTGGGAAAGACCCTCCGGCACTGGGAAAGAAGTCTTTCCACTTGTCACTGCTAATGGCACTGTCTGCTGAGGCCTGGACTTGTGCACAGTCGTGAATCCCAACATGAACTGCAGCCAGTCTCACGGTAAGTTGAGGACTCTGGCCACTGAGCCACTCAGTCAGCTGGGTCACTGTCAGGTCACTGACACACACTTTTTGGGGCTTGCTGTTGGGAGGTGAGGAGCGGGAGGGATCCACCCCTTTCACTACATCATCCCCAGCAGAATGGTAGTGGTGTCCTTAGTGACACTGACATGGTGGAGAGGGTTGGGGGTGGTGTCCTTAGTGACACTGACATGGTGGAGAGGGTTGGGGTGGTGTCCTTAGTGACACTGACATGGTGGAGAGGGGTGGGTGTGGTGTCCTTAGTGACACTGACATGGTGGAGAGGGGTGGGGGTGGAGGTCTGCTGACTGAGGGACTCAGACACTGCTGTGGAGTCTGCTTTGCCTGTGCTGTGTCCACCGTCAGCATTGCTCCTCTGTGGCAGCGGCACTCTGCTGGGTGGGCAAAATGGGAGATGATGATTTGGGGGTGGATGATTTGGGGGAGGGTGGTTTGGAGGATGCAGTCTTGGAAGGAAGTTTTTGATTTGAGGAGCGGGAAGAGGTTTTTTGTGTGTTTTGGGCTTGTAAGTGCAGTAACTGAGTGGTGATGGCATCTATATCAATCTTAAATGTGTGTCTTGCTTCTTGTAGTGCTGCACGAAGGGCTGAAACTTCAGCTTGTAGGATTGTGTTGTTGTAAAAACTCTGCTTTGGACACACAGTCATCATGGCAGCAGCACACATCTGGCATGTTCACTGGCTTTGAAGCTTGGTCACCGTCTTTGTCACTGGAAACGCTTTCAGTGTCTGTGGTGGTGTCGCTGCTAACGCTTCAGTAACTGCTGTGAAAGTGGTGTCTTGTTTGGGAGAGGGGAGGGGCATGACTGAGTCAGGTGGGGCAGGGGTTACAGTGGAGGATGGTGAGAGGGGGGTGAATTTTCAGTAGAAGTGGGGGACTGTGTAGCCTGTGCACTAACGCTGACTGGACCAGTGACGGAAGAAGGGCTCAATGAAGGGCAGTGGAGGGAGGAGGTTCTGTCACTGGGTGAGAAGAACTGGCCTTAGCTGGTGAAGGGGGCGGGAGTGGAGGGGGATGCTGAGTGTTGGCAGGATGGAGCGGTCAAAGGGCGTTCCTCCTCACCGCTTTCTGCCCGTGTAATTGGCGGGATAAGCACACAGCGCGTGTCTTCTTTCACGGGTCGCACCAGTGCTGGCCTCATCCACTGCACACACCCCAACGCCTTTCGCGCCGCCGACGGCCGTCGCTGCTTCCATATCTGGCACGCACATGTGTGTGATGGAGAGTGGGTCAGAGCACGCAGTCACACCCAGTGTGTTGTACAATAGTACGCAGCCTGTCGAACTCCTCATCGACCCACTGTAGACATGCTTTCCCTTGTATAAGAATGGTACCAGTTGTATAGTATATATGCATCTTAAGAATCTTGATTTCCTCTGATCTCATCTCTATCGTAGATTGGCAGAGGTCAAGGGAATTGGAGAGATGGTGGTAAAGTCTTCAGAGCAGTCATATTCTTTGTGTTGTGCACGGTAATTTTTTCCATGAGCATTTTACTCCTGTAGGTATGTATTTCCCCATGTACCTGTGATGTAGTGCAAACCTCCAGTGGGGCATACACTGTTTAACACATGTAACTGTTTTCTGTATTGGATCAAGCGTATCCGTTATCTGCTCGAGGTTACCCCCCGCACACAAATATACCGGTGTCTTTGGCCATGGATCGAGTAGTGGGCCCCATGGCTGGCATCATGGGTGGTGTAACCTACAGCCGACACATCTAACTATGCCCTACAGCTCCTGCATGCCGCCGGCCGGCACGCACCACGCCATGGCCGGCCTACGGCTGTCGGCTGGAATTTTTTTTTTCCCTCTCTAATTACACCACAAAAACGATCAGACGCGTCAGCACTACATTGTGGCTTACATCACATTTACACAGTATTTTTCGAAGTTCGATTTTACGTTCTGAACACTTACTTGAGTAAAGAAATCAGTGTTTTTTCCTGGACTGACGAAGACAACACGTCATGAGAGACAAGACAAGACAAGACAAAATTCTTTATTTACGAGGATAATAGATAAGCACTAACGTGCTTTCTTACATCCAGTCCTCGCCCTGAGTAGGGACTACAACATGCAGTGAAATCAATTAATGTAAGAGAGAGAGAGAGAGAGAGAGAGAGAGAGAAAGAGAGAGAGAGAGAGAGAGAGAGAGAGAGAGCGAGTGTGTGTGTGTGTGTGTGTGTGTGTGTGTGTGTGTGTGTGTGCACGCGCACGCGCGCCCGATTGAGAGAGAGAGAGAGAGAGAGAGAGAGAGAGAGAGAGACGTGTGAGCCGAGTGCGTGCACACACACACACACACACACACACACACACACACACACACACACACACACATGCGTGCCTGCACACATGCAAGCATAACTCGCACGTTTGCTTGCATATCATCTTCTTCTTTCTTCATCTTCCTAAAACACTGGTTCACTCAAAAACGAGTAGGTCACCAGCGCGCATGTTAAAAAGTATATGAGGAACGTATATCTATGAGGAAATGAATCAACCAGTTGATTTAAAAGAGGACAAAAGCTCAGACCACAGGAATCTCAGTATGCTTAACCAGCGATAAATTAGCAAATACTGATGAGAACGAGAAAAATGGAAAGATTCCTGGAGCAAAAGATTTATTTGTACAGATATCAGTAAAACGTAATAATGGTTTGTGCGTGTGTCAATAAATTTTAACTAGATCTACTTTTATATATCATTTGTTTTGAAATTATATCTTTTTGAGCTTTAAGTGTGATCAGGCGGTGTTATAGTATCAATTTTTACACTGTCCTAAAAAGTCATGACCACTGAATGTCACTACCATCATTCCTCAGGAAATGCGCAGTATGGCGGCTATGTTGTTGACGATGCTTAAGGTATGGTTGGTTAGCACACT